>JAUOZQ010000253.1:0-60983 GCA_030710315.1 Anomotaenia brevis
AGCACGCCTGCAACCCTTTAGCTTAAATTTAAATCAGGACAATTTAAGTTAAAAATTTAACTATAGGACCTTTTCCATATTTTCTTTTCGGCTATTGGGATCTCGAGGGATTCCGCCACCTGGGTTGTGTCTGACTAGCGAATGACTCCACCGCTCCATGTCCTGCTCCTCTGAGCATTCCTCGTTTTCACATTTCGACATCGAAACAGGTTCTTAATTCAATTTATTCTGTTCTTTGAAATGCCTTTATCACTTAATCAGAAGCCGTGTTTCTTTAAAAGACTAGATGAGTTTCATCAAGACAATGTTATTCGGGTATGCTACTGATGATTACGAGTAGCAAGCCGACAGTTTTTTTTCACAATGTGTATCATCTAGGTTGTGTAAAATTAATGATTTCTTTTATTTGAAGATATTATTTACATCACCATAGACTGTTTATTTGAGATCAAAAGACGGGGCTTTTCGTTTTGGGCAAGATAATAATATGAGTCATATGCTACTATGCTAAAGGGTAATGCAAAGAGGATTTTTTCACCAACTTATTAAATATATGAAAATAAGATTGTGTTAAGATTTTGGAGTTCTCACTCCGAAAGAATATCTTTCAACTAAATTCGACCTAGTTTGGTTCATTATCTAGGCACGAACACCACGCAATTTATATTTAGAATATACAGTGTTGATAAAGCATTTTATTTCTATCAAAAGTCAAGCAATTAGATTCATTGTATCTTAATTCTGCAAAAGCTCGCTCAATTAATTTTTGAATCTAATTTTTAAAAGGCATATCTTTATTACTTAGTCATTAGCGTGGCTAATAATATATATATTGGTTGTAATTTACGCAAAGAAATATGTTAGTGGGTTCCTTCATTGGCTTTTCGGAGACAAGTATCCAGCGCTCATTATATGCAAACAGATAGTTTGTCCATTGCGCATTGTCGCCTTTTATACTTTCTGGTGAATGTTTTAAGACTGTCTTCATCTTCCCATTTTCCGTCTTCTATATTCCATTCATTAGAATTAAATGGGCACTCGCATACCGCATTTTGGGGCATTATCAGATGTTTTATTCGTGGCACATATCATTTTGCCGTTTTCATATGCATATGCCTAGAACGGTAAAAATATATATCTTGTTTTAATTGAAATCGATCATGAATAGCATATTATAATACGCACAAATGTCTCCTCCTTGGATGGTAGTGGCTTATAAGCAAATTTGCCTTGTTCAATTGAATGGGCGCACGCCTACCGCATTATGTGGCATCATTGTCTGTTTTATACAGGGCACATATCAGTTTGCAATTTGTATATACATACGCCTAGAAAGATAAAATAAATGTACCTTTTCTAAATTGAATTCGATCATGAATGACTTATTATTATAAACGTGATCGGTGTCATGGAAACTAGATCGCACACAAAAGCATCTGTTACCACAAATTTCATCCTCCACTTTCGGTTTGAAGCAGGGATCATTGAGCACGATTCCAAAGCCGTCCTTAAGGCAAGGCAATTATGAAACAATTTTGGTATTCCTTCGAATGATTTAAGCGTATGTGGTAGTGTCGGTATCAGCACTCCCGACAATAGTTTGCATGATTTGAGTACATTTCTGAATTATCCAATCCATCCTTAAGTCACACAAGTTGTTTGAGTTATCTGGGAATTTTCGCTTCTTTGCTATCAATTCACAATTCACGATTAAAGCCATAGATGTGGGAGATTTCTTAAACTTCAGTAGTTAAAAGTAGACTGTTGCAAAGTTTATGAATAAGACGTGATTATAACCTATTCAAAATTAAAAGAATCCGTGCAATGTCTATTTCACATAAAATTCATATGTTCATCTCTCAAACGGAAGTGCTAAACATTATTTTTTTCTCACTATCAAAATGCCGAAATGCTCTCCTAATCTTACACATATGAAACATCGAATATAATTTTCACTAATGTTGATTATGATATTACTTCTCTACTCAGTTCGGCCTTGTTTGCACTGCTTCGCCGTCATTTATAATCAAAATAAATCGAGCAAAAGAGAGAATGACTCAATGGATGAGTTCCATTCTCGTGGACAGGAGCTGTAAAAATTTCTATTCAGTCTCTATAACACGACCTTCATAAACCGCTGGCAAAGCCTCGGTGATAGGTCATCCGTTTCATTCGAAATATCTTTATGACATAAAACTAAAAACATGTAGCTGAAAACAGGGTTACCCACAGTTAAATCCTTCAGTGTGTTTTAACTCGCTTCAAAATGAACATTTAAATGTGATTAAAAATTTGCCTCATCTTACATAATTTGCCTTCTTATAACTCTACACTGGATAAAATTTTGACTTCGAGACTTCAAAAATTCCTTCATTACAACCTACTCACATGAGAACGTCGATAAATCATAACCTATTCTCCAGAACAATGACGAGACCAGTGTCATGGTGGACCACCAGAGCGAGCCTACGCGAAAGCACCGTGCCGCGACCACATCTTAAGTCAACCGCTACCAGAAATTCCATCCTGCACTTTCATTCCAGCCAATTGCCACTGAAAATAATTTCAAGGTCCTGGGTTAAGCACTAATCTTTAATTTTACTCTACATTTCCGGAAGGAAATATGTGGCAGTAATGTGCTAAACGAACTAAGAGGGAAAGATGCTCTTTTTTCCAGTGCGACCTGTAGAAAAATGGAAAAATCTTGAATGATTTTTAATAAAATGGATAAATCGTGTTGTTAATTTTGACTGGAAAAAACTGCGAGAGGTGAAAAGGGTGGCGGCAATTATTTCTACTTCACCGGAATCACTGAGAGATTCTGCCACTCGGGCTCTACGGGACTAGCAAAAGAGGTCACCGCGCCGTGTCCAGCCAACTGAGCGCTAATCCATTTGGGCACTTGCTCATGCAAACCCTCTCTTAACTTCTACTCAAATCGAGTCCATAAAAATTAAGTGAAAACAATTCTTTGTAACATTCATGGTCAATTTCTTACTCTTGTGAAATCATGACAGGGTTGGTAGGTGGAAAAACAGGTAGGTTGATTCACAGCGAACTACTTTAAGTTTTCGTTTGACTCTTAAACTTTTAGATAACTTCAAAGGACTGACGCAATTTTTCTTCCACCGGTGTGTTAAATCAGGACCTAGTTGCCAGCGCTTAGCATATCTATCACTCCAAAATCTAATCAACGAGCTTAGTAAGTGGTTTAATATGATTTCCTATGAGGATCGAAATAAGCTTTTTTTACTGAATCTGTTGTTCGTAGACCCTGTAGAAAATTGAATGGTTAGAGTGAATGGCATATTGTTTAGGTGGATTTTCTGGTCGTATTTTGCGTCGGTAATTGAGATCCACCTGGACAAATACTGCGATTTTTCTAAAATTAAGCTACTGAAGGCTTTTAAGGGCTGTCGAGGTACCGAGATTTTGCGCAGACTAGTGCTCCAAGACAATGATCAAATAGCACTTTTCTGGCAGGAACATCTAACAGCATAAATAACCAAAATGTGACATAGTTGGATGTTTTTGTCTAAGTTTATCTTAAATAATTGCTTTTAGGGGAATTCCTTATGACTGTATAGAAATGAGAGACCTCTCGTACTTTCAAAGAGACGGCCAAATTCATGGTGCTCGTATGGCAGGCGCTAATGCACCAGAAATTGTAAACAGAATTTCTGGCGTTTCAAGAGGTACTGTCTCAAAGTGATGACTGACGCCTTTGAAGCAGAGAAGGAAAAACGTCGTCCTCAGCAAAGCTGCACAGCTCTGGCCAAGTGCAAAGTCGGAATTGTTGGCCCAGAGATATCGTCGGATTCTCGCAAATGGAATTTTTAGAGAGGATCCAAGAACACGGCTGCTAAAATCACTAGTTTCGACAACAATCTCTTCGTACTGAGCTGTCACATTCTAGATATAATAGAGGAGTTACAATTGTAGGACCTCTGCTCTAAAAAGATGTTTCAAAGCGTTAATAAGGCGAAGTAGAAGACCTCAGAATTGGTCCGTCCCTCGCGATATGGAAAAATGTTATTTGCTCCGACGAATTATCGTTAGTTACCTAATTTCCTACCTCTGACCGCACAGAGTGTACGCTTAGAGGTGGTGGTTTCGTCAAGATGATCTGGGGTGCTATTTGATGGAAATCCTTTTTGCAAATGATTCACTTCATGGAAGAATCAAAGGCCGACACGCTCCAGTAATTTTGGGCGACTAATTTCATCTTCCTATGGTTCAAGAACTGGGGTTTCCGCCATCTTTCAAATTGATACTGCAGCACCAATCCATACAGCTAGAAGTGTTATGGAATGGCGGCACGAGGAGCATTCTAATGAACTTGAGCATCTCATTTGGCCACCACAGGCACCAAACTTCAACCTCACTATTAAGGAGCATTTATGTACTCATTTTATGGTGTTTCTACTACTTGTCTAAGCCGTGGATCATTTCCGTTCAGACAGTGACTGATTACTTAGTTGATTAAAAGAGCAACTACGTCTAAGCTCTTAAAGCTCACAAACTCTCACGACCAGCTTATTTAATTTTAGTTAATTTTCGAGATTCCTATTCTACTTTAGAAACGAACTAAAATAGAGTACTGTAGACCAGGTGAATAGGCACTTACCCTTCGGGGATTCATGGCTACTGCAGTTGTGTGCATGCAAAACTACTGGAAAGTGCGTTATCTGCCACGCTTTTGTCAACTCGATGGCAATATTTTAATATCACCCAAAGAGAGATTAACACGTAAATCTAACCCAACGAAAGGGGCAGTGTCGTCAAAGTCCTGCCGTATCACCATCAATGTGACCATAAACACAGTTTCATTGTTTAAATAAATCACACCAAGTCACTATTTGATAACATTAACCAGGTTCTTACAGGATTGAAAGGTAGACAATTTTTGAAGGCCTCCATGATTTGCTATGAACTGACGCCAACTTTCCAGTAAGCTTAGGCATTAATTTAAGTGAAACAGGCAAGGAATATAATCATGTTAAGCGAAAAAGGTGGAGTGAATGCTACGAACACCAAAACGCCAATCGAGCTCTACGGGACTAACGAAGCGTGTAACCGCACCATGTCCAGCCCTCTGAACACTTATCACTCTACGCATGTGCTCACCTAGGAGAGTTCATTGCGAGAAACCCATAGGGAATATTGGGCTTGAGGCAGTCTAGACTTTCTTAGAATTAATAATATTTTACTTTAAGTGCAAATAACTTAATTCAAGCCATTTATTTGTCGGGTAATTTTGCCAATTTTGCTAATCCATTTTCGTATTTGCTCACGTTATACAGTATATTCGGTGGATTTAATACCAAGTATAAGTTAATACCAAGTGTTTTGTCTGGAGGCATCTCAGACAAATTCACTTCGTCATCAAAATTGCTTTTTTGTTTGCTTCATTTCAAGGTGGACAGCCGATGAACAGTTGAATGGTGGTTTCGATACCCTCAGTAAATTCTGATTTGGAGTTAAACACTCTTCAAATTAGACTAATATTAACTCTACTCTGTTTCGCAATCTGCACTCAAAAAATACAACCAATTAATTCAACCTAAAAATTAGTTTTTATGAATGATTTTGGTTTATTTTTAATTTTGTTAAATGTTCTTTAAATACTATTTTTGAGCAAACACGAGATTTTTCAGGAGTTCCTTCAAAATTAGCTCTACCAAGGTTCACTTTATTTTTACTTAATATATGGTGAAATAAGCCTTCTGAAATCACTAGAGACGAAGTAACAACCTAACACATTGTGCTGCAGCAGTTATATCAATTTAATAATCAGCAACGGATTAATTTGACTGTGAAAACCCAAAACTCGAGTCCGAAAACGTGCTTCTGAGATAATCGTCTATTTCGATAAGATTGGTGTTACATCAACAAGTTGTCAGAAATCCACAACTTGAATATCCATAAGTGTAGTTTCTCTCATAAGTTTGGGTCTTAGACAGGATAGAAAACTAGCACTTGGATTGTTTTAAAGTCTCTTTGGAAAGTGTGTTCTGTTAGGGCTACCAATAGATGCAAAATCAAGCTTTTAAATAAACTTGCCTTCCTATGGCAGTACTTTACATCGAGTGCATTTACGAATGAAGCTCAATCCATATCTCTTTTTAGGGAGAGGAATCGCTACGATCCACCTTTTTTAAATTTCAGGAGTTCATCCGAATACATATGATTTTTTCTAGGGTTGTTTGAAACAATAACACTTTATTGGACTTTCAAAACTCAAGAGATATATTTAGTCAACTTAACACTTGTTACTGCATCTAAGAGACATCTCTCTCAGCTGCGATACTGGAAAGGGTGGCTGGAATCCTTCTTAGCAGCCCCGAATTTCACATTTCTTCCAACATTGGTGCCGCCTGTTACCGATTCCACCACCCGGGATGTGTAGAACTAGTGAAGCAGGTGACTGGTCAGTTTTACCCAAACACGTTTGGTCTCGTGAACGAATGCTTGCTGTTTTAGTATTGAGCAACTGGATCACTTTTCAAAAAACAGGAAGACATAAGGAGATAGACTGAACCATTTACGATTGCTTTTACCTCGAGCAATATGCTATTAATCTCTGAAGAATTAAAGACAGCAGCGAATGTGAAATCCTTTTACCAACACCAAGAAACTTTCACACAGTCTAAACGCGCCACTCTTGAGAAAAAATGTTAATTTAAATATTTCTGCCTTTCTAGTAAAAAATCATTGGCTATTGACATCATGTGCGAGTGACCTAGAGTTTTTGGTCAAGAATATCTATTCAGCTCCTAAAAGGATTTACCAGCCCTAGTCTTAATGATCGGAAAATAACAATTCTCCATTTTTCTTGCTTAGTGGGATGTAAAAGCGTAGGCTGAAGTGGTTGGCATCAGATGATACTGGGTGTGGTCGTTATAAGGTGGTTTAGCATGGGCTCCAGTGATCCGCGGCACTGATCTCGTCATTAATGTGGTGAATGGGATAGTGTCTCTCGACGTGATCATGGGAATTATCATCATGGGTTTTTTAAACCAAAAACACATTGGAATATTTGTTTAAGTTGGATAAGTGACTGAGGGTGTCTAAGGCCTTTTAGAGAAACCACGTTAACATTTGAACCTATTTGAAACCCATGAGAGGGTATCAGTGTCTCTCTTGTTTTTGATTAACTGCAGTTAGCTTCATAAGAGACAGTATGCTGTGAAGTGTAAACGAAAATTGGTAGAGAGGATGAATACCCAAATGAAATGACGTTCCTATGTTTAGACTGTTTTTTAATTGACATTTATTATTTGACACTCCGACAAATTCATAAAATCCAAAAAAACCCTTTTTTGAGGATGATCCAAAGTTAAAACTAAGGGTTATTGCTAAGAAAACTTGACTATGATTTAGGAACTTAAAAGCAATTATTAATTTGTACGATATTTCAAGTCCACAAGGAAAAAATCGATGAATGTGAATGGCTTTTTAAAATTTGGATTCTTGGTGCCAGAAATAAAATAAATAATTAAAGAAAGGAGAAACTAATACTTGCTGTCTTGCATGTTTTATTAAATGAGGAGTAAATGTTTAAAATACACAAGATATTGCAGCCCGAAATGCCAAGCGCAAACAATTCTTGATTAAGGACATCATCTACTATTGACATGCAGTTTATGGGTTCAAATCATCCATTCTGTAATTTACTGCACCATTTTGCTTAGCCCAAGGCCTAAAACAGTTTTCGTTGATGCTTGGTTGGATGTAAAAGCGTAGGCTGAAGTGGTTGACAACAGATGATATTGGATGTGGTCGCGGTAGGGTGGTTTAGCGTGGGCTCAAGTGGTCTGTGGCACTGATCTCGTCATGAATGTGGTGAATGGGCTAGTGTCTCTCGACATGATCATGGGAATTATCATCATGGGTTTTTTAAACCAAAAACACATTGGAATATTTGTTTAAGTTGGATAAGTGACTGAGGGAGTCCAAGGGTTTTTGGTGAAACCAAGTTAACTTTAAAACCCATTTGGTATTTTAAAAATGCGATAATTGATTTTCTAATCCACTGCATTAACTGATGTTTTCGCAGGTTCCCCTTATCAGATATAAAATATTCTTAACAAACCCGCCTTAACTCAACTAAATTACTTGATTCGATGTTGGTTATCTTTTAATCATAAAAATGACCGAATATATTTAAAGTATGTATTTTAATGATTACTTCATCTAGTTGCATTATTGCAACTAGCAAAACAGCTTATCACTAAGCCCTAATAATTTCTCCCATAATCATTCAGCTATTCATACCTCTCTTGTAGAAACACTAAGACTGTTGATTTAAATCCGTGAGGTCAGCATAATATTCCCTATTTAAAAGTATCGAAATGCTCTTCATTTCGCAACTCTATAAGCAAGCTCCCTATAAAGGGCTTTTTCATGAGATTTGAAATTGAAACTGTTGATTTTATGCCCTACAGATGAGTCAATTACAAGTAAGTCATATATATATATATAGATATCACAACGCCTTGAATATAATTTCAATTTGCCTTTTGGATTCGCCCTTCTGTTAACTCTACTTTCGACCTACCTATAATCACCGAATCGGACCTATTTCATAGGGAAACTTCGTCAATTATTTTTTCTCGAAAATTGACCCGTCTCTACTTTAACGTAGTTGACTGCTCCGTTTAGCTTCAATTTATCGTTACACAATACAGTCCATATCAAACTCATTTTCTTTAAATAAAATAATATTGGGGAACCTAGTTACCGTACACCCCTAGCTGATCGAATTGGGTGAGTCATGTCTCCTGATTTTATTTCATAAAGCAGCAAGTTCAACACGCACACACACAGTTCCACAACAAACGTTCCGGTGAGCACAAAAGTATTAAAAACAGTAAACACCTATCAGGTTTTGAGTGTTTATAACAGGATCACAGATTATAGTGCCAAAATCGTAAGTGTTTCCACAATTTAATGAAGCCAGTGTTCGTTGATTAGGAAAATAGTATCAGCCAAATTTCAAGAAATTTGCACCAAATTAGATTTTTGACATCGCTTCACAATCTGAAAGCTAAATTTAAATAATAATAATGGATATTGAGTTCCTCTATTTAAGCGAAAATGAATATCTCCAATGTCATTTGGATTGTAAAATGCTCCAATCGGGAATTTTCTGCAAGTTTCTTAATCCTTAGAAAAGGCCGCTATCTCGCAAATTCACATTGCGTTGCACATTCGCTTGCAATAGTAAAGCAGTGTTTTGGACAGAAATAAAGGCGTAGGCTAGAATTCCCGTTTAAGAGGAGCATGTGGTATTCGTGTCACCGCAGTGTTGCGTAGGCTAAAGTGATCCATGCCACTTACCGCACGTCAGTTATTTGCCAAACGACTTCAAGACTAAAGGCGTCTAAAGGCGTCACCATGTGTGGAAGTAGTAGTCAGAAAGGAATGGCTAAGTATATCGAGGCTTTTGGATGCGCAATTGTTTTGGATTGTGGCACCAATCGTTAAACCAAGTTATCGATACATTTGATTAATGTGCTACAGCCTTTGGGATTTTGTTCAACCTCAAAAATACGTTTACATTTTCGATGACTCATAGAATAGGTGCAAGATCTTGAGTTTGGCATGCTACCACCTACAGCTAGCTAACCGGCAACAAATAGACAAAGTTTCAGTCCGTCTTGATTTCATTTTCCTTCTATCAACATCTGGCATCAATGTGTATGGAAAATTGAAGTAATTATTACTGCCTATGGAAGTAGTGATAAGTAAGACTCATAGAGCTAGGTTTTAAAAGGTACAAAGCTCTTGAGAATTCATCAGCCTTGAGAAGACTAGATGAAATGCTCCTTAGTTCAATTTAAATGACAGTTATTGGAACAATGAGATCGAAAAAGTGGTCACCACCTCATTTGGTCTCCCACATGATGGCTTTTACCGCGAAGAAAATTATGAACATGGAAGCCTAAAGCAATTAATCAACACTCATCTACGCAAATGCCTATGAATCCTCGAAATAATGACGTCCTTAAAGATGTACTAAGTGAGGCACATCGGAGCCACCTAAACGATGAAAAATGAAGTTAAGTTTAATGGAAAGTAATAGATTCGGGTTCTGTGAATGGAAAACCGTTTAGACGAGATTTAAATTCATATGAATCGGTCTTGAATGCATCGAATGACAAATTAAAGACTGCATTTTCAAATCCTCGCTTACCCAAAAAGTAAAACACAAAACTCTCCTGACCCCTTTTTTATGTATTTAATATGTATTTGTTACACATACATATTCCATTTACGACATAATCTAGAGAAGATACTTAAGTTCCATAAATGTGTATTAGCCGCTTTCTTCTTCTTTTCAAATTAAGGCTTGAACTTAGTTTAGAGATAAGGTTAATTTTAAACTAGGGAGTACACGCATTACCAGTTTGCGCAGGCTGTAATATTTTTCTGGTAAATAAACTAGAGTCTTTATGTGTGATCACATGGTAGAGTTAAAATAGATGATTTTTCATTTATTCCGAAAATAGTCGTTAATGGTTCAGACACCTTTCCCTATTAATTGTGTAGCGGAATAGACTGCACTTAAGTGCTCTACAAGATGGATTTACTACCCCGTTTAAGCTCGTCCAGACTCCCGAAGGGAGAAGAGAAGAACGTTTATTGTGGAACTGTGTGTAAATGTGTGTATGCATGTGTGTATGTATGTTTTTAGCTTGTGGCGTGAGATGTTTAAATAGGCTACGTGTGATATCTGCTGGGGGGGAATCGCCTCTTGATTGGTTGGTAGAGAGTTGTTCTCGCTTCCTATTGGGCAGCTTACGTGGTTGTGGCCGTGCGCCACACTTCCTTTAGAAAATGACATTAATCAGTCATCAGGTGATCAGTGATCTGTGACCAATGATAATAAACCTCCTTGGGTTTGATGCAGACGCTGGGCAATTAGAAAATCAAGGCAATGCTTGGTCTCGGTCCGTGATGGAAACGGGCCATTAAGGTCTAGTTTCTAAACCACACCACGTTGGAATAATTTTGTGTTGAACAAATACCGTTAGAACATTCATGAGCATTTAACCAAGAAATCGATCAATGCTAATTTCCCTGCAGGTAAAAGTCATAATATTTTCTCATTTCTTTCTGATGTAAACGCGACCATTGCAAGTAAACCACTGAATTTCATTTCTTTCCCCTTTATAAGCTCTTATACGCAATCATAATTCAGGCACAACTACCTCAACCATTATTTTTGAACATTTTCTGAACAATTCCTCCTTTCCTTTTGAAAATTTCGATCAAAATGATTTGAAACACTTCCATTTGGGCTTGAAGGACTCGCTCTATTCTGAATCTCCTTAAATATCATTTGAAAATTCTAGACTTGATATTATTTTACTTAAACGAATTGCTCCAATTACGTTCATTTTATTAGGTAACAACGCTTTCACTTACTGAAATTGATAATTACTGTTTTTGTTGCAGACAATCTCGATCAAGAGCCATGAGAACATGCAAAAGAGACCAATAAGAATGGAGTAGAATTACTTCTAAGAGGCCTGTTCGGAATAAATTAATAAAACCTGCCACTAACATGGACAAACACACATTTACTCAATTTGCTAAAGTAGAAATATTTACTTACTTGCAAATACAAAGGCGCCTTACATTTACTACGACTAGGCAACAACGCCTGCTATCTTAGCTACCAGATTTGATAATAGAAGAATGGCTTAACCGATATATGCTCATAGATTCAAACGAGATCATGTTGTGAAAACTCCTGAATACTTTTTTTTAGAAAATTAAAATCCAAAATTGTTGATCCGCGGAAAAAAGTGTTTCGTTTTGTTTCTTGGTCGAAATATAATTTCCCCTTGTTTATTCATCTTATTACTCATTCATTATATTTTCCTTATCTACAGGTAAATTATCATAAATCTCTATATCATTATTTGGGTAAAATTGACCCAGAATGAATTTGATAGGTGTTGATTTTCTTGCCTACTTCAGCCAGACAAGGCCATTCGTCTATAGACCTGATGAAACCCCAATCAATACAATCAAGAACCCTACCCGGAGTAAATCAACTGGCTCATACCACTTATTTGAACTCAATATAAACCAAATTTTTCAAACAATCATGAGGCATAGACTCTGCTTAATCTTTTCTACGAGTTCTCGATCTTTTGAAAACGAGATAAAATCCCCTACGTTGGCAGTACAATTTCGCGAGCAAGAATAAGATCAGTTTGGACTGGACTCTGCTACACTCGGATGATAGATCTACTTATGTGAATTCTTGCACAAATAAATTATTCAACTCAGTTAGCAAAGTAGGCAAGGTAATATTCAACACTCTTCTTTACTTACACATTTATCACTATAACTTGTTTACCGTGAATCAAACTAGAGCCCTGGCTGAAGTGGGCTCAGTAAGGGTGGATTTAACGCAGTTTATTCTTCGTACTTATATCTGAAGAGATCTATGCATTGTGAAAACGGGGTTGTCTTAGCTAATGTAACTGGCTCTCTATTGGTTTCCTTTGTCTCGTACTGAATGACTGCTTATTTGCCTGCCTCAAGTCCATTACTGCGACAAAGAAAACAAATCTAAGCAACGGTGACTGGCACGACGGTATTTTGAACAATTTTCGCTTTGATTTGGCGGTGTGATTTCATCTTGGTGTACTTATAAGGCGCAAACATATTCTAATAATAAATTACAAAACGTAATTGTGCCGAGGTATTTTTCGAAAGACCATGGTGGTGTTTATTATTTAATAAATTGACTATGTTATTTGAGTTTGAAGAAAGCTAGTGATGAAGAAAGCTTAGCGAGGCATTTTCTGGCTTACTTTGTGTAAAAAACGCTATGGATCAAATTGCTGCGATTTGCGAAGTGGCTGCAGTTAGAGGCTTTTGCTAGACGAATCCACACCACCAAGATGCTTCCTAAGGTGTTGCAACTGATCCCGTGGGGATAAGATTTAACCGTCCCATGCTTGAAGGACGAGGAGACGACCGTGCCAAACCATTTACGAGGTGCGTGTGTACCGGAATGCTGTGAATTCATGCACTCAAGGAGTTTTGTGGTATTGAACAAAGGTGAATGACTCAGAGTTCGGTTGGCCACAGGGTAGTCGATATCTAGGCTTGGGCAGCCTTTGTGAGAACACGGTATTAATTAGGCTGTCAAGGCCTAGTCACGCCGTTATAAGGCCCCCCTCCCAAACAAAGACGACAAACACCAGCTAATGTGTGTAGGTGTGGATGGTCCTGATTCAGCACAGATTATTTCATTGGGTCGTTTCTTGATATGTCTCCTTTTAAGGTGGTCGAGGTGGTGCAGGTAACTGTGGGCAGGAACAACTTGCATGGAACAAAATGGGGAATGACAAATTAGGATGAGTCACTCAATTGATGACTAATAAATACAAAAAACTAATCGCTAAAGTCAGTTTTGCAGTCAGGAATGAAAGCGGCATGTAAAATTTTAAGACATTGTATTATATACGCATCCGTTTTGCGGAACAAAGGCGCACAAAGTTTTCTACTAGCTGAATTCAAAGGCAAGGACTTTTATTATTGCGTTTTCAATATACACACTCCAGTAACTAAAAGAACTCCCAGTTTCTGGAAATCTAATTAACTTTGACTGGTATATTTTACCAAATATTCCACTTTTCCAACTAATTAACACACTCGGTATGTTGAAGTAGCTCGCAGCATTTAATTCAATTTGCAGTGTTGTTTATTACTGCTGTAGCTTTCAAAAAGGTTTTATTAATATTTTCTCATTCAGATAGAAAATTTATTTAGAAATTTTCTACAATGAATTGTTTGTCTTCGTGCAACTGTAAATTTTGCCCAATCGTTTAATTCATCGACGTGACTTTGTGCTCTTCGCTTAAGAAAAGTTCATTTTGAAAATTATTCGTGAGATACGCTACAAATGGCAGATGTTTGAAGGCGCAAGTTAGGTGGGTGAGGAATGTTCTTACGCAAAAAGTCGGCCGGTTCGATCTTCATCCCTGTTAGGGTGACATTTTCACTTTTGAATCTCGTTTGAATCAAGCTAGCCACAATTTTCTTTCTGTAAAACATATTTTGATGCGTTGAACTTTAAATATCCTTAAATTAAAAAGGCAAATTGGAAGAGAACGCATTGTATGCCCTGCACCTTATGGCGGTAATTCAGAAATAAGCCCTCTTTAAACAAAATCTACATAGCGAACCGTCTCTAGTGGCTAAAAATAGTTAGCAACATAATCTACCAACTGAATTTGATCCAATAGAAGATGTAAACATGTTGAATTTGCGAAAATGGTGGAGGAGATTCAGACGTAGTCATTGGGTCCTGGATACCAAGGGGTACTTGCCAATTTTATGACGACTAACTGAACCCCTAAGATGTCCGATTAAGGCGATGTTAGATTTCAAAAATAATAACAATGAATCACGTTTTCTGCATTTTCCTCGCATCATTCACAGAAATACCAGGTTGGAGGTGCTAACGCATCAAACTAAGTTAATGAGGTGGTTACCTCCCATTATTATTAAAACAACAGCGCTTTTTATTTAATATACAAAATTCAGTTTTCCATCGAGTCACTGGTTTTAATGCTTATGCAACAAAAAGTGAACTTCATTTCAACTGCGGAAAAAATTAAAAGTAAGATATGTATTGGAAGTTCATAATCCTGCACGCAATCAAGCATTAAATCCTTGCACGCTTATTTCAGTAAAGTAAAACAAAAATCCTAAGCCATGCATGATTGTATTTGCTCAAAATATCTGTTTTACTTACGTGAATCATTAAAACGACTACTTATTTATTCTGAATGTTCAAACTAAATAAGTGTCCTGAGTGGAAATCTCTCTTTGCTCTAAAAGAATATCTTCGTTCTAAAGATATAAGTAGGTGCTTTCTTTCAAGTGACTTTGCTGTCCAGAAGGTCATCTTTTGGTATAGAAAAATGTACATTTGTAAAGAGAAGGAGATCGAAAAACAACTCTTCCTTTGCGTATTTCAGAAAACATCTTTAACTAATCACCGCGAATAGAAAACTGCAAATGATTAACAAAGGCATAATTGTAAAATTTACACCCAAAGGATTAAGCAAAGTTCCTCGACTCGACTTTTACGCACTTCGATCCCCCTCCTTGTCTCTGGTTTAACGGGTAAATGAGTCGGAAAATATGGCTACCATTTTAGGAGGCTAGCTAGTTGGCAAAACTGTCATCGCTTTAATTTAGAGCCGTAGCGTTGATTAGTAACTTTCTGAAGTCCTGACACAGTCTTGTAGCATGCTAAAGTGTGCACCTGTGTTGCTTAATTTGACAGAAAAAAAGCCTGGTTGGTTAGTTGGTTGGTTGGTTGCCAGCTGCAAAATTAGTTGCAGCGAGTTTTTAGCAAAGCAGAAACATTCAATTCACGAGGCTGCAGAGCCCGAGAAAGAGAGAGTTCCATGCTGCCGGGGCTCTTCTGTGATTTTTTGAGGAGGAAATCTGGCTGCTGTGCTATGCGAGCGCAATCACATCGGAAGACGATATCTTTCTAGCTTCATGCAGCCACCACAATCGCCGCAGTGTTCAGGGGAGCAGTGAACAGCGACAACAATCTGTCGCCTGTTATTTCATGAGCTACATATATTCGTCTTGTTTTACATATTCCATATTCATTAGCACCGAATTTACCATCAATGTGAAACCCGCAAACATATGATGTTTTGCCTTTTTCGAGAAAAGTTCACCAAGAACACCTCTGACTCTATTGTCATTTAACTTAAAGTGGTGAATGAAGCTGGAAAAACTGTTTATGAGAATTCGACTCATGCGAGGAGAGATTTCAAAGCTTTCATTGAGTAATTTTGCCTATTCAAATAAGGGTAAAGCTCTATTTTTGACTTCATAGTCCTTTAATACTATTTAAGGTTGATCTGCGAGAAGGAAAACTTTATCGTCTCCTTTTATGTTGCCTGCTCCTTCAAGTTAAGCATCCTCTTACTTAGTAATTAAATCCTTCAGTTTATTTCGATTTCTCAGCGTTCAGAGAGCTCATTTCAATTTCCTGAGTCACAAATCAGGATGATGCAAAGTATGCCCTTCTGTAGTTCAATTGAATTCCAGTAATGCATTCACTTCACTTCTGCACGGAAAAAAACGTTTTTTAAGCTCTGACCCGGCAGTCTTTTATCGTCGGGAATATTTCGGTCCCCCTTAAGATGCAGTTAATGCATATTATAATAAAATCAACTAGAATGTATGGGAAAATGCTGTGCAGGTGGAAACAGCCGCTCTCCGTCAATTACCCATTAGATATCGCAGTTTTCATGGTGGTCCATTGGAAAGTGGTGCATTATGAAGGGCTGAAAGGAGCTTGCGCACTTATTAATTAAAACAATAAACCCGCGGCTTATGATGCCGAATAGCTGAAGTATTTTCCCCCAAAACAAATGTTTGTCTCTTATTGCTGGAATATGGAATCGCAATCTACATTATTTAATGTGATTTTAGTCCTCTTCTTTTATTTTATGTGAATTAAAAAACCAATTTTATCCTGCTCTACGAATTCACTTTAGACAGGCACTTTTAGACCGTTTTTTTGTGTTTCAAACAAATGTTTAGATGGTGGTTTTGGATTCTTGAGTTTCCTGGCTTAGTGGTGTTGTAAAGACGACTCTGTTATAAAAATCCGCTTCAGAATATGTGTTGCCTCCCCCAGCTGCCATAAATTAAGATTTATAAAAAGCAGGGAATCCCATTGCATACTGAGACGTTGGTTATGTTTAGTTTCATCTGATAGAACGCTATTTTCACAGTTAAGGAATGGTTATTTTGCATAAGTCCAACGTTGTGAGGCATATTGATATCCTAGTAAATTACTGATTAAGAATAAAGTAGATAAATCAAGAGACGATTAATTTGGAAAAGCATTTTTCATTGGATTTTTTCACAATTTTAAGTGAAACTTACTCGTTTTGCTCTTAGGGCTCACTGTAACATGTAGCCTTTATTAAGCAATATCTTCTAAAAGATTAATGCAAGCAAAATGGAACTGTCTTCTTCATTTGTGGCTAAGTCCCCATTCTCCATCGCCTGTGTCAGCTATGCATACGCAACAAACTAGATATATCCCCCTGAGTGCGTCTACTAAATGCTCCTCTTCTACCATCTTATTCGCTGCAATTAATCCATCCTGGTGAAAATCCAAGTATAGGCTATTCACTTTAAGTACTTAGTAATTTAAATATATTTTCTATTTTAAAGTTAATGGATTATAGAAAACAGTGTAACAATATCAAAAAGGTTAAGCTTGTTAGAAACAATGTACATACATATATAGGCTTCCATTTTTCTGGGAGGGTTCCATTGTTCTCTTAATGATTGGTTCAAAATTACAAGTTGTGGAGAACATGTGATAACGAATGAGGGTAGCCGACGAAGTGACTGCAAACATTCTACCCAGTTTATGGAGATGAATGTTTGAATGAAGGAAGAGTGTTGCACAAAACGGTTTGTCTGTTTTAGAAGTTGAAATTTGCCCTCCACAAAGCTGAAGAACTAACAGAACATGGTACAATTAAGTTTGATGCTGAAGAAGCTTATCCTGCTTTATTCATTGAGGGATTGTTGAATAAATTTCTTTCGTTAACACCAAAATTATGGAAAAATTTTCCATAAATAAAAAATTGCTATCTCATAATCAACTCCAATCAAGAGTTGACGTGTGCTCTTTTCTCCATTCCCGTCAAGAGCACTTTCTATACATTGAATAAAAATCCAAATCCAACATTTTTCCAGCAAAATGTTCACTAACTTTAAATGTACTGGATAATGAAAAGCGCGGAACTATAATTTATGGCAAAAATGGCAACTACATTTGAAATCACTTAAAATGGATAGAGATATTCATAAAATATTAGCAAGAAGTGTTGTATATCGTGTTGTCTTGAAAAAAGGAATGTGGAAAGGAAGCCTAACTGAAGGTAAGCCTATTTTATATTATAAAAAACATTTGACATTGACTAATAGCCACGAGTCCGTTTTTAAAGGTCAAATTCTATTGTTAGACTACTCTACCAAAAAATTAAATTTACTCTGATGTCGAAATATTTAAGCTATTTTTAAAATCAATTTTGAAATGGCTTGGTTTTGTCCGTTTTGGCCAAATCAGTTAATCCTATTCGAATGAAGACTTCAAAGTTCCATTCTTTTGGGTCAAATCAGAGCACGCCTTTGGTTGGTCTTTTTCATTCCCGAAATGGTTATCAGAGAATTCTCCTTGTCTCCATTCTCTCTAACCCTTTCTTGTGGTGTGCGTTGCGTGACATTATCAACAACATAGAAATCCAACTAAGGTGGGCATTGAGCAAGACGACTAATATTATTCGATTTACAACCTTCAGGTGCTGATGAATGTTTATTATCAAAACCGTTACGGCTTTTTTTCTTTTTATGCATAAAATGCATCCAGATCGATGAACTGTAGGACCTTTGAGCACGTTATCTGCGTTCAAAGATGACCTTCCGATTGCAAGTAAACGTAGCTTTTCCTTTCAGTAGAAGCCACAAAATCATCCATTTTCGTGATGGAGTCGCATTTCCGAGGATAGCTGAGCTTATAAAACTTGTACAAATACCAAATTTCGAGGTTTTGGATTTGAAAAGCAATTTTAAAGGACAATGCTTAAGTGATTGTGAGTCTAAAGATTAAATATAGAGAGCTATTTTCATAATTTTTCAGTTATTAAAATCGTTGGCCTATTAAGAAAATGTATGTCACAATCCGATTTTTAAAATTAAGTCTTGAAGAATATGATTTATTTCACTTCAATGCAAATATATAATGCGATATATTTCGTGTAGATTAATATTAAAAGAGGACTAAAAAATGAAATGGTCGATGAATGCTTCTAACCTTTTCCAAGACTCCTCAAAAGCTACCTAAAACAAAAAATTCATTATTTTCAAGTTCTAAAGGATTTTGTTTTTAAGAACAAGATTGAGCTTCAGCTCTTGTCTAACGGTAAATTTCAATTTTCCCGCCTCCTGGCAAATTCACTTTGTAATTTATCACTGATTTATAGACCGGCGTAGGTGAAGGAAGTATTTTTCTATCTAAAACTCGTAGATTTAATTAACAATTAATTAATGGACCAACCGGTTTCCACCGTTAAATCAGTCCAAATTGCTTAGTTAATTAACTCTAAACAAACCTCTCTGCCGACAGATTAAAAAGGGAATTATATTAATAAATAAAATTATTGGAGACTAAGTTTTAGTATTAAAAGCTCCAAAATTTTAAAAACTTTTTTACTTTAATTAACTTTAAATAAGGTGAACTCTTACAGGCTGGAACTAGATTGCTCCATTTTTATTCCAAATACTAATAATAGAGTTTCCAATCACGATAGGACCAAACTCAAACGGTACAAACTCACTAACAAGTTTGTAGTTCCATTAGTGAACAAATCCGGCATTATTTACTTAAAGATGCGGTAAACTTTACTCTGATTTGAAATAAATATTAATTATTTGTTAATAAAATCATGTATTTAAGTTGTACTCACCAAATTAATTAAAATACTTCTTAAAGCTTATTATTGATCCAGAATATTTACGATCCATTTGTTGTTTGTGAGATTGGCTTTAAATAAAAACTTCTTTTTTTAGCCTACGCAAGTTGTTAATTTGTGAAATTAAAGGAAACGTTCTAGTTATGGTTGGGAATTTCTTATAAATTCAATTATCATTTGTTCCATTAGTATTCTTTAAGGTCGTTTTTTGTGGATTTGCAAAACTATCACCATGGAATTAAGTATATATTGAAATTCTATTGAAAAAACCGAGAAACAAAAATTTATTTAGGTGGGAAATAGTCGATAAAACTCCAGGTTCCCTTACAACTTTCTCTGAAGGAGACTTATCGATTGGAGTACATGGCAACGCAACCAAGTTCAAATCATCTGCTTAGATTTGGTATTCCGAAGGGATTTTCATGGGAAATTCAAATGCAGAGGGTGTGGGTTCAGGCTTTACAGCAGTTTTAGTAGTTGCAGTTTATTTTATCTTACTTAAAAACCTCTTTAACTTGGAAGCAGAACTTTGTAAACAGATAATTATCCACACCTTTCTCATGGAGTAGAATTCAACGCAAATATAGTCATTTTAATGAAAGAGATAATATACCTTTTTAACGAGCGTTTGAATGGATAGGATTGGTATATATACCTCGTCGTGTAGCTTTTATTTGCGAAATCAAAATTCTTTTTGATAATTTTTTTTTGTAAAGTTGTATTTAACATTAAATTTCAATTGAAAGAAAATTTCACATAGTAGTGAAACCGCCACACTTCAACATTAATTCTCATCAGTCTCCAATAAATGTCAGTTCGAATTTTTCATGTTCATGCGTGCATAAAGGCGATTTTAATATTTTAACAAAGAAAAAAGTAAGATCCAAGAAATCCAAGTATCCAAAAATCGCTATGATGACTCATGAAGTCATTTCTTGATACCGTCTGTTACTGTGTAGTTTCAGATTGCCCCAAAACAGTCTAATCGAACGTCAGTATACATTTGATAACAAATTATGTGATGACTGTTTAAATATTCATTTTAAGGGTTTCGTTATTTATTTTAAGGTAAATGTGATAGATAGAAAGATGGATGGATAGATCACTGCTGTTTTTAAACTGCTGTAAAAATATCTGACCTATTTTAAATGAGTAAATCAGGAGTTCGGAAGAATTTTTATTTATAGTTAAAGCGATTTCATTGATGTAAATGGAAATAAAGACTATAAGAACCCCTAGATGAACACTGGATAAAGTGGCCTTGATGCACGCGTACACAATTCCATTCATATCTCACAAAATTTGGCTCGCTAACTCTCGCCTTGTCAGCAAATACGGCCTAGAGCCGTAAAACATGGGGTAAAAATAAAATACGATTATCCAACAACTCTAATAATGCATGGAATTAGTTTTTTTGAAATTAAATCACACTCAAATATCTCAAAATAGTTTATTAATTTTGGAAATCAAGCATTATTATGTTGTTTCATTAAGTTTGCATGATTCAGATGCCTAAAACATTATTTCCAAACGTCACCTAGTTAAAAAACCTTAGATGAGGTAGTCGTAAAGCTTTTCCAATTAGAGCCTCATACAGAGCTGCATCTTTTTAAGAGATTTAGTTTTTATAACTAATTTGATAAAAAGAAATGTTTAGAGAGGGTTTGAAGACAGAGCAGTACGCAGTTTATTGTTTCCTTAATCTTAACTTTTATTTCTGAATGAGTCTTTGCATTGCGTTAAGCTTTCCAAGATATTTTTGATGTTTAACGGAATCTAAAATCTTATTTTTTAATACCAAAATTTCACAATTTATAGATTATCAGTATGTCCGTTTTTTGACACCTTGTAAGACTTCGTAATAATTGCCGTAAATTGAAATAATGCGAAATTTGTTAAAATTAGCCATTTCGATTATATTTAAATCTCCGCAGTAACCGTTTAGAAATAGTAGTTATTGTAAAGTACGGAGGCGCTATACTGCCTAGAATAGCTTGATTAATACACGTTACGTTTGATAACGGCCACAAGAGACGAGACACCTCGTAACTCCAAGTTTATTCAACAAAGTTCAAAACGCTATATGGCGTCGACTTTAAAAACTGTACATAGCATACAGATAATAATGCAAGGCAAATAAATTATAGTTCAAGAAAATCATAAAAAAATATTGATATGTTTTTTGGAGATACAACAGTAGTGGTGAACTATTTATCGCAATATATGTCGTCCAAGACTTTACCGACACTTGGAAACGCTGTGATCATGTCCTCAGCATTTGCTTGGTCTCACTTTTATGGCTCGCGTAGTAAAATGGTGGATTTATGTTGGTTGATCACTGCATTACTTACCCATCGTACTTTCGCATTCACCCATATGAAAATTACTATCAGTTAAGGGTACTCAAGCCTTGTTGAACATGTTCAAAACTACAATTTCATAAAGCCAAAAAGATTATCTTTGGTCTCTGTGCAAAAATCAGCATTCGCTTCTACGCTCGGAGTATCTGAAAGCATTCCAGTTCGATATGGTTCAGCGATTTTTCGCTATTTCCGCATGGAACAGCATGTGGATTTATTTACCGTGCCTTAACTCATCACTTTGATACAATTTGTAAGTGTTTTTTGCAATCTTATTTAGCAAATTTCACAATTTGAAATTTTGCAAGAAGGTTGCAAAATTTAGGCGAATTGGTATTAAGGACTATTAAACAGGATAATGATTTTTTTAATTTTTTAGTAATACAAATATACATGCCATTATGGCACATTAAATTATTTCGTAATTTCAGTTCTTCTCACAAAAATTCCTTGACTGGCACCGTCGAATTTTTGAAAAACGATTAAATTTAAATTTGAAATAAATTTAAATGTAATTAATAAATTAATAAATTTCGAATTTAAATAAATTTAATTTAATTTAACCAGCATAAAGAATCGGAAAGAATTGATAAAGAGCTTGTTAAACTGCGTTTTTATTAAACACTATTTTTGTTACAATTTTATAAATTATTCTTTGCTTGCTGTACACCCAGTACACTTTTAACAAAAATGTGAAAATGGAGAAAATGCAAAACGATAAGATGCTTTCGAAATTTCAGGTGCCTGGCATTGTTAGATACAAATATTTTCACGCCAAATTTATTTTGAAAGCGTAGCTATGCTAACCCTACTTTCGAATTAGGTCGTTTGGGGCTTCTAACGCCCCAATGCATATTAATTTTAAATGAATTAATTTACAAATTTAAAACGTAAACCTGACAATTTGTAACTCTAGGCTGAATTAGCAAAATGACTGGCTTCATTTTGTTATTAGCTGTATTATCAAATGCCTTCTTTTTCGGGCACTGTTGTTGAAAAATTGATAAAATGCAACTGCTGAAATTTTTCGATAGTTAAAAAATCATTTATTTAAAAATTTACTACGATTTACAATGTTAATGGTTTACTAGGATGACTCTACGTTTTAAAATTAACTGGCTTTGTCTAGTTCTCATTAGAAATTCTGTATGTGTTCCTTTAGCCACCTCAAAAACTGATATTTTCCTCACAAAAATGTATTTTTAGGATTTGTCTGTTTATTAAGTTCATTTTAATAAATAAAATGATCAGAGCCATTTTTCGGCAATAGGATCGCTATAGTGATTATAAACAAACGAACTATTTTTCAGAAATTGTTTAGCGATAAAACAGCCAATTTAATTTAGACCTTTTAAGTTAGATTCGTTTTGATGACATGTATATTTTGCTTAAATAATCTTGTAATATAAAAGTGGTTATACTTTTTGAAAGACTGTTCTGGCGAGGAAGCAAAATAGTTTGAAAATATTAACTGTGCTAGCTGATTTAATAATTAAAGCATATTAATCTTTTAAATCAATTTATAATCCTTGTTACTACTTTTAGAGTTTGATGAATAGATAAAATCAATTATAATCCATTAGTGTCTTGAACAATTTTTTGAGACCTCCAATAGTCAAAGCGTAGCACATCATAAGGAATCTTTTCTCATCAAATGACACCTGTCAAAATGTGCTCTGGTAGATAATTCTTACTTTATGTGTCCTAGGAAGTAAGGATCCTTCACTCGTCACGAACACAATAGAAGGGTGTGAGAGCTCCTCCAGGTGTGGCGAAATTCATCATTATGTTTAAATGCACTCAGATTAGAAATGGCTGAGTAAATATCATTAAACTTATTATTTTGAATGGAGCATTTAAAATTGCAAAAGTTAGTTGCATTCTGTGCGAATTTCAAAGCGCAGTTGCGAACTAATTATTATATACGCTGGAGACGTTTTGAGATCGCTGACAACAAAAAAATCATCCCTCTCTTTTCAACTGTAAAAAATAATGACACTTGCGTTCTTATCTACCGAAAGCGGATGTAAATCGTAAAATTTTATCGGAAACAATAAAACAGTGACTGGTTTTGACGACACACGTAATTCAACCTAACAATTTGGGTTCTTTGAATCTAAGAGGTTAAGTACAACGGTTGTAATATTTCAAAGCTTTTTAAGGCGTTTTATGACCTAAGTCTATAAACCCAAAGTCGATGCAGGCATAGTGCATAGTGCCCGACCAAAAGTTCCTTGACTTTTATGCAATCCACACGAGAATATTTGGCCAAATATTAAAGTGCTTTGGTTTGTGAGTTTCAGACTTCACTGTCTCACAATATCAGCTTTAAAAAAGACCTAAACCTGAATCATTTCGCAGATTCAAAACCCATTTATCTTAATATCCAGTTGGTGTAAAGTAGATTAAAGTTTCTCCAATTAACTGAAAGGTATTTGTAAATCTTGTGTGAAGTAATATACTACTGTTTAATATCAAAATAAATTGTGGATTTGTTTGCAAAAAAATTGGTAAATAATTATGTGACAAAAATATGAATAAAGGACTACTTATTAATGCTATCATTCAAATTGTTTCTTTAATAGTAAAATGTTAATTTTGTCGTAGTTAGTAAAAATATAAGCAACCAAGCATTAAATTTATTGTCTTTAAGTTAGCATGTTCACTGAGATTATTTTCAATTTTCCTTATTAGATATTATTATTGCTAGTCCTTTCCTTACTAAGCAATTAGAGTGTATTCAATTTGGCAAATGCTAAAAGAAGCAATCAGCTTAACCACTGATACTCAAAATTGTTGATTTGTGTAAAAAAATTAGTGAAAAGTTATTGATAAAATGTTCATAGGCGATTTTTTCTGCAAATTTAGATAAAAACCGCAAATAAAAATATTTTTAACTCAGGAAGCTCATCAACCCTACGTCAAAATATAATTTTGTTACATTTCTCAAAGGCACAAATGTTTTGCCAATTTTTTGATAATTTCCATAATAGAAAAACTAAATAAAATTTTATGGACTTAATTAATAAATCCCCCTTTGGCCCTGTCAGTCGAAATCAAATGTACAATAAGCATAAAAATTTTTGCACTCATATATCATCGATTTATTTACGTGGAATATTCATTGGCTTTACAAATCACGGCAAGCCTAGCTAATTTTTTAGCATTTTGGGTAAGATTTATTCAAATCTCTAAAAATTTCACAGGCGCAAATAAAGAGAAATTGTTGTTTAGGGAGCGATTCAAATGCATAAAATAAAAATAACCTCGCAATATTTTTTCCGTCTGCATTCCTTTATGCTTGACTGAAACACCTCCAATCTGGCCTAATTTTTTAGCGATTTCCTCTGCATGCGCCATTAAATCAAATCAAAGCATCAAAACAGGCAATCCAGGTGTATTAACAAATATTTTAGTATTTCGGGCAATTAGGGATTACCCTTATTAAAATATTTATCTGCTAAATTAAATGTGCTTGACTTCAATGAATGCAAATATATAAGTAAACTGATTCACATCTTTTTTTCGCAGTTTTGACACTATTTCAATGGGGAATTTATTTTGTTTCCATAAAAATTCGTTTTTTTGCTCTTAAGTTGTGATTTATTTAGCTGGCTTTTGACTGCTATTTTTATTGGATTAGAATTCGCGAACAATACTTTTTATATTTGCTTTTTCTGTTCAAAAGAAAAATTTTTAATTTCAACTAGACACATAAATTCAAAATTCCTATTTTATCAATTTTTTTAATTAACCGTTTGCCATCTGAATTAAAATCAATGCCTAAAAAGTTATTTTAAGTAAGACCCTGAGGAAAAAAGCTACTGATTTAAAAATTTTAATTTACATTATTTTTCAAATATTTTAAAGGGAATACGTTTCCTTCAACTTTTTCTTGCACTCTAATGCATTTGATGAAGAGATAACACTTTGAAGACGAATATCCACAACAGCCTTGATTCACTAAAACGAAAAAAGGTGTAACCTCTCTATCGTTTGAAACCCTTAGTGCAATTTAGTCCTTCAGTTCTCACAGTTGAAGATTTATACATTCGGATTGATAAGAAATTACGTTAAATGCTCGCTAATTTGTTTAAAAGTGGTATAAAGGTGGTAGAATTTTTACTTTTGCTCGAAACCGAGCGAATAAACTCGTAAACACACCCCATCAGAAGGAAAATAAAATGTTTCACTAAGCTCTCGATAAACGCAATCAGATTGAAATATTTCTATATAATTTCAATGTTATGCTTAAGTTTAATCAAAATTCATTTTACTCCGTTTTTTGATTTAAAGCTGCACTTCCCATTAAAATAAAGTCGTACTCTAGCATTCGGATTACAAGTTACAAAAATTTTTGGAGTGTTTTCTTATATCTTTAAGCTTAACGCAAAAAAGTTAATCCTATAACAAGTATTTATAAAAAGAAAAGTATTATATGAGAGGCAGCTTGAATATACTAGAATTTGTTCTAGTAAATCGACATTAACTAGCTTTGGTACAGAAAAAAATCCCTTGACTCTACCACTTCCTGACTAGTAATAAAAGTCATTTCCAGTTGTTTTTTCCTTTAGTAAAGACATACCATCACCAATATCCGGGATGAAGATGCTTCATTTATTCTTCCATAAAAGTGGTTCCAGGATAACTCCTTTCTTGACTTCAGAAATATGCCCATTGAAGCTTCATCTGAATTTTTATTTTATCAAAATTTCAAAATAAAATATTTCATTTAATTGATTAAAGTTACAGACGAAAATGTGACTAAAGGTAGCTAGTATGGATTTCAGGTTTCAGTGAATTTCTGTGAATCAGGGACACTTTCATTTATGCCGTCCTGAAAATTAGCTTCATTTTTTTAACGTGGCGCAACGACCTTCTATAATAAAAGCTCCCGATGGCTTCAATTTCCAGTTGTCTGTTTTCTTTTAAAACATCCTGTTAATAGCAAAAAGTAATTTCCCTAGTTAAAAATGCTCTATTTTACCAATGTTCGGCAATATTGATACAAAATAGCCACCTTATCTATACCTTTCTACTACTGTCGTCGAAGCATATTCAACAACAAACTGACGCCTCCAGAAAGGTAAGCTTATGGTAGTTTTGAAAATAAAGATTCCAGGAATTATTTTAACTAATAAAGCGGATTTTTCCAGTAGAATCGATTTATTAAAAAACTACTTTATCCGTCCAATTGTTTGTAAAATTGACGTAGGAAAATTCTAACTGTAGTACCAGAATTCTTCATCTAAACTGGAAAAGATTTAAATATACGCGAACTTATGCTTCTTTACGGGAGAAGCAAAATTCATTCCTAAAAACGTTTCCAGTTTGATATTCTTCTGCATCTCATTGGAATTTGCTCTAAATGGTCATTGACTTTGGCCTACCTGATCTCGCAATATCGTCTCCAGGTTTAATTTAAAGCTGCCTTCTCCATTGCATTGAAATCCTTCAATACAATTCAAAATATTATTTCGATTAATTACTTTACTTCTCTACGTGTACTATTAAAGGTTTTATCTAATCGCAAACCATTTTCTCATAATAATAGGAAAATACGACATGAGAAGGTTGGATTATGCCAATAAGAACTAATCTATGTCAATAAGGGGCTTTTTAGTGTAATCAAGCTCTTAGAGTCTAGTTACTGCTCCAGTTCAGCATTTATCGTGAGTATGGAATAATTTTGCGTTATAAAATGGATATTTAGTAGCTTAAGCACACTAAACTCCTTTAATTCTCAACCACTACCTGTCTAGTTGTGAGAATAAATCACTTTTACTTTTTTATACTCACCGATATCCGGGATGGACATACCTAATTTTTTATAGAAATATTTTCATGGAAAACTCTTTGCTCATGTAATGGCCTCTTCTTTCTAGAAGAATTTATATTCTTAATTGATTAAACTGCCATGAGACTTGAGACTTTTCATGAGTGTCAAGGAAACTTTCATCTATTTGTGACTTGATGTATTAACATTTGGTTTAATGGAAATGTTACACATGTTTTTACTTTGAGATTAAACATATCTTTTGAGCACCTTTTTACGTCAAAAAAATGCAAAAACAGCATGCTTCATCTTCGAAACATTGGTATTAATGCTATTAAATAAAACTTAGGAAATGCAATATTTGTTCCAGAAGATTAAATTGAACAGACTCTTATGCTAAATACCGTAATAAATCATCCAGGTTTAATATCGCTTCCTTATTTCGTTCCTTTTCTCTTGAAACAACAACAAAGTGTGTGCCAAAAGTGGTTTTATAACCTTTCACATACAGACGGGGTCGTCATGGTTAAGATCAAGGATAACAGCAACTCATGCAATGCTATTGTGTGTGTTTGTGTTTGTGTGCGAAATTGGGGGGTTTGCCTCCTCTCACTCGAAAACCCTCTTCTTGTAGCGAAGACCTCCGTAGAGGTAGTCCAGCGCCCTCTTCGCCAAGTGGTAGTCGTCGTAGCCGTCTTCTAGGGCCTCAGCTAACTGCTCCTCTTGCAGCAACCGGTCATAGGCGTCGCGTTTGTAGCGTAGACCTCCGTACAGGTATTTCAGACCGTCACCGCGTTTCCCACCAAATCCTGGCTCCTCAATGGGCTAGATAAATCAATAAATCAATCAATGATATTTCCCACATTACTTCCAAGTAATTTCACGGCTATCCCATCCTGGAACTACTATTTGCATGTAAAATCTTTTAATATTAAAGGTAAACATTTGTGATTGAGTTTTTAGGTACTTTTAGCAATCACGTAAATCTTGTCCAAAATGGAGACGATGTGAAAAAGGATAGGTAAATTTCTACATTTAATTGAACTGTAGCCTAAAAAGCTTCTAAATTGAAGATATCGATGGATTATTTTCTGAGGATTTTTTGACAAAAAAAATCGTTTTTAAAAGTCTAATGTGATTTGAGGATACATAATCGATTTTGCTCATCACAAAACCGTAGTTTACAGTTGACTGTTGGCTCTTGTATTTTAAAACTTGGGCTGTTTTGTCTTTTAACTCGAGTGTGTGATTGCGAATTTGATAAAAGCTATGTCATATCGTGGGTATTTGCAAGCTGTCAAGCAAAAAACGCATCTCGAATAAAATTTTAGTCTAAAATATCAAATACATTAGTAGAACTGCACTAACCTTTGCTGATATGGTGATTGCAAGGCAGACCAAGGCAACTGAAATAATAAATACGGGGGTATTTTTTCAATTTTTTAAAAGGTAAATCTTTTTTCAAATTGTGATTTTTTGGTGGAAAAGTTATCTGTTCCCTTACAAATTTCCGTTAAAACGAGCAAAAGAATAATTAATCAAATTCAAAATACTTTAAAATCATCTGTATGTAGGCAAAAACATTGTAATGCCTTACGATTTTTTTCAAATTAGTCAGGTACAATACTAAACATGCATTTTAGCAATCACTGTTAGCATAGGAACATCACTTCAAACTATTGCCAGAGAGGTCCATGTAAACCAGTTTAAACAACGATAATGATTCAAAAGCTTTTTATATCAAAAAATTAAATATTTCAAACACAAGTTCTGGATGGTCATACTTTAGTTAATTAAACATGATACATGTCAACGTTTTCAAGTGTGATTGAACTAAGCGGTGTTACCATGGCATTTATCGCTATGGAAAAAACTTACCCAACACTGAGGTAATATGTTTGCTTGTGGACATTATCACAAAATGGGGATCGGATTACTCAAGCAATTCGGGCTGTGCAGTTGGCTTTATATTCATGCCAATTCTGAGGCCAGGCAAATTTGATTGGTCGCTGTTTAGGTGAGTCGGGTTCAGTGACCAATCAGTAAGAGATAAAATCTGCCGTTTGCTGCACTACTTATTGGTAGACTGATTTTTGGACTATGAGTACGTGAAGAGGAAATAAGTGAAATAATCTGCGTTCTCGTTAAGTCGTAATCCATAGGTTCCTTTTAAGTGTAGATAGGGGGTGAAAGCTCTCATAATCCACTGATGCTCAAATTGCTAAATATTCATCAAGCTAAAATAACGCTGTCTTCATGTGTGTTAGGTGCCATGCTACCTAAAGTGGTTTGATTAGAAAACGTTACGTTGAATAACGGCCACACACAAGAGACGGGACGCGTGGAAATTCCACAGTTTATTCGACGAAGTTCAAGGCGTCACAGTAACGACTTAAACATCTGGACATTTTATACAGATAATAACGAAAGATAAATGGATTGTAGTTCAGAATAATCAGAAAAATATTGCTGCAATTTCCTAGAGATCTAGCATATGCATTGTCCAATTTAAAAAGAAAAATTAAAATTGGCTCATTCAAACCACTTGATAGGGTTTTCACAAGAAAGGCTTAGGTTTATTTCTGGCAAAATACATATGCGATAGTACTAAAGGCAATTTGTTTTTTTTTTCATGGAAATCAAAATTAAAATTCAGTTTTCGACTCTCGATGCTAACACGAACTAACTAATGTTAAGTTACGTTTACCGAGCAGAAAAGAAATTGACAGAAAACAAACCCAGGCGCCTTGGCTATTTTTCACCTAATTTAATCTAAATTTAGAATACTGATGCGAAAATCCATAAAATAAACGAGGTTTTTCTGGAAAATTGTTCCAACTTTCAATTATAGATAACAGTGATTTAAGTGTGAGTTTTGAATCGAATGACTGAATACAGAAACAACTGTTGTACTTTTGCCTTTTTGACTAACATTTCACTTTAACTAAAAATGGATTACTTTTTCAAATTGTCATTTGAACATTTTACTGGAAAATTATTTTTTAACAAGGAAAAAAAGGTTTTAGAGTCAACTTCCTCATAATAAGTTAAGAGCTAAGATATAGAGATGGAAAAAACCGTTAAATGTCACTTACTATTAAGAAAACATGCTTTATATGTATAAAGTGAAAATCACGAAATAAGGAAAGATTTTACTCCAGGTTTTCCATTATCCTAACGAATAATTTTTATCTTTTTGCATGTACATCTATAAAAGGGGATTCGTTTAAACGTTTTCAATAATGTTGCAACAAATGCATAAAATTAGTTTTGTTTTCCATTAATTTGTCAAAAGAAAAAGCATCTGATTTTACTTATGGAAAAATAAAAATCCTGAAAACAAAAAAAATTCCCAAATCTTTTACTGCTTGCCTTTTCTTAATGTCACGAAAAAAAAACTTCAGCCAATATGATAACACATTGGTTGACGTTATTTGGAAAACTTAAAGGACCGAACAAATTGTCAATGTATCAAAATAATAAAACTTTGATTTCGCTTGCTGAAATCTCACAGAAATAATGTTTAGAAAAATAACTAGCCAAATTAAGTTCCATAAAATCATCATGCGTTTTATTACCCCTTGCGTGAAGGTAAAACATCAAAGTGTAAGTGCCGTGAGCCACAAAAAGATAAACTGCTTCGTTTAAAACGCTTAAGACGGACATTTGTTTTAATATCTACAGGGAAAACATCTAAATAAAGTGAAATTTTTAGTTCGAGTGGAAATTGGTAAATACCCGAAACCCAGAAAGCGCAAATTCCTCAAATTTTGCTAATTTTAAAAGAATATAAGTTTGCGGTTTCCATTTTGAATAATTGCAAAGAAAAAGATGGTCTATTTTTAGTTGAGTGGTGATGTTTGATTATTTCAATACTTCAATTAAATTGTTTTATTTTTAAGCGAAATCCTAGCACTGGTTTTAGAACATGTACTTCCTTTCTAGTCTCTTAGAATTTTTTCTACTAGACTCTCCACAGCACTGTCAAAATTTTTAAATAAATAATGCGAATTATATATTTTTTGTGAGAGAAAAACTAGACCATATGTGCAGTCCTCATGGTATGTTTTATGCATGAATAAGAAAGGGCGTTTCCTTTTTTACATGCTTTAATGAGCAATAGATCAAACTAACTTTATAAAGTGAAAAATTTTCCTGAATAAAAATTTGTACGAAAGTTTTTTAAATCAACATATTATTATTATTATCGAAATATATTTAGCATCTTTCAACTTATCGACTTTCTCGTAAAGTGATTCCCAATTCCCCATAAGTATCGTAATGTCTTATCCTGATCTAACTGACGTTTTTACGAGAAAATCACCGTTGCCGTAAAGCGCACATTAACATCTTAACAGCAGAGGAATATGACCTGAGCGATACTCGGCTAAATATGTGACCTTGTTAATGATAGCGAAGACCTCGAGATTTTATGTCCTGCGCTTGATCACCTAGCTTAATGTTCCCGATTCAATTTAGACTAATAAAATCCCCTCCTGAGAGAGTTTCGCATGAAAAAGTTTGAAAAAAGCAAAAAAGATGGCAATATTTCGTTCCGATGCTGTAAAAAAGCACTCAAAGTGTTAAATTATGTCAAATTTCGCAAAACGAAAGCTATTTTTACCCACGTTCATTTTGTAAGTACTTCTGTTGTTGTCATAGCTGTTTTTTAGTTATGACTGTGTGAAACGATGGTAATGAAGCAGTAATGTCGGATTTGAATGAGGCGACTGGTAAGGGTTTATCTGTTGGATCACAGACAGATTTTATCGACGAATTTGGCGCGGTTTTCAGGCTCCCACATTCAGTGCCAAGTCCCCTGTGACAGCAGAATTCGGCACAGATCTCAACTTCCTCTGCTTTGCGTCAGTGAGCTTCTACCTCGAACGATGTTAATTACCACTCGTTACTCTGAGTAAATCAGTAGTAAAACCAAGACATGGGCTACTGCGGTCACTTCTAAGAGGTAAAGTGGACGAATTTACAATCCAATCGGAAGGGCATAATGGACCATTGCTATGTGAAACACCAGCCTGTAATGAAATCAGTGCAGGGACATTGACAATTTCGACCTTTGTTCGTCATCAAAATATAGTGGTAGACGCTAAATAGAGAAGGCGCATCGTTCTCTGTAGGAGCTCAGAACCGACTTAGAAGAAATGAAAACTGCTAGGCGAATCCGTCAAGTTATCGTCCTGAAATATTGTGGAGAATTCCAATTCTTTCTGGGCTGCACGTTCACTAATCATTTGTGCAAAAAGTTGAACAACAAGGATCAGGGCAAACGAAAGAATCACAGTTCGGGCCTCCGTAAGGGACGCAACGAATTGCAGCCGCAAGTGAACATGAACAGACGAAGATTTATCTCTGAAGTAATGACCACAAGATGAACCTACAGCTGGATACGGCTCGAATATAAGAAGACCGAGACTGGAGGACTCAAGTCAGTATCCCCAGTGCTTCCCACACGCGCAAAACGAGATGCTACGTCTCCACCTAAAAGACAAATCTGCTTGGTCGCGACTTGATCGAAAAATACAATATCTTTTGGGATCTCGGACTGTAAATGGACCCTTGCATAGCTAAGTCAGCCACTCCAAAAGTACGCTTTATGACCGCGTGAAGACAAGAAGGCTGCCGCAGTCGCTTAGTTAAAAACAGTTGTACTCAGAAATCCCATCGATATTCCATTTCGTCTCAAGCGGAACACGTGAATGGATAGCCGCAAAGTTATATTCCTTGAGTTTAATCAGTCATTGAATCAATAGCAGGGGTTAAACTTTTTCCGAAGTGCTAAACTAAAACAGTGATAACCCCTAGTAGTACTTATTGTAAAAATGACACTATTTTCTTTTAAAATGCAATGAATATACGAATCAGCAATTCCAGAATGCACATGTTTTGGAAACATCCTCCCAGTTCCTGGAATGAAATGTGTGAAAAATTGACGTATCACGTCGCAAGGATGGAAGAACTTGGTGGGGAGAAAATTCGTCATCCACTTCAGACTACCACCACTTGGTTCATAGCTTTCGAAGTGATTTCGAAGAAACAGCTTCTGCCTTCCAATGGTAATCGTGTACGTCTTTGAAGAATCCACAAAATATGATAGGAATACTACTAGTTCTACTTTAGTAAGCCATAAACCTAATGAGACCACCGACAGACCATTGGCATTTACACCAAGACATGCAAGTTACACTAAAACACAGTTCTGTACAAACACTAGCACAAAATATGGGGTTTATTCATCATCTTCATCGCCTGAGTACTCCCCGATGAGGTTCTGGAAGTCCTCTTCGTCTTCGTCGACTGAGAATTGAGTGGTCATGATGAGTCCGGCGTCGAAGAGGGTGTTGGTGAGAGCCACCTGCTCCTCAAGATTCCCCCCTTCGAGTTGGCAAATACTTTTGCCATCCGGATAGGACTTCAGGAGGTCTTCCACCATCGGCAACCACTAGAAAGAACACAGCGGGTAGAGAAGGAGTGATTTTCCCGACTTCTATCAAAGCGCTTCTAGAGCTCATTGGTGTTGCAGGTTGTTGCAAGTACGATGTTTTCAATCTCGCGATACTACATGTTATAAACATATCTTAATGTTGCCTGTTTATTATTTCTATCCTATCATATATTTATTTAAAATACATAATAGCCTTATATTAAGGGCAGACCTCTGGGACTTACAAAGAAGCCAAATTGTTGGTACCCGTATAGCAGGAGCTAGTATAACAGAACCTACACGGACGGCTGACAATTTAACAGGTTCTGTCTCAAAAACAATGACTGTCGCCTTTGAAACAGAGAAGGAAAAACGTCGTCCTCAGCTAAGAGTGACTGTCGGACTCTAAATCGAGCATAGCTCCTAAAATCGCTGCAGTGCTCTTCATTGAAAACCCACAGACCCCAGTTTCCACAAGCACTGTTAGTCAAGAGCTGGATTTCACTATGGAAGAGCTGCAATAGAAAACCTCGGCCCTCAAAGATGCCAAATGTTTCAGTGGTGGAGTAGAAACCTAACGACTTCTCCTCATGGAAGAAGCAACAGCCGAGAGCATTTGGAAATGTTGGGTGATCGAGTTCTCCATCCTACTTTTGTTCAAGAGCTGTGGCCGCCGCTATCTTCCAAGATGATATGCAGCACCAATTCATAAAGGGAACATTCTGATGAATTTGAGCATTTCATCTGGCCACGAAGTCGATTTGATTTCACTTTTTCAGATGACTGGACAATGATCGATTGCTGGAACACGGCAGATTCTCCGTGGAAGATAATAACTTCTCTCCAGACATTGGGATATCCATTGCAGCCAAATAAACAAATTATTTCAAAGGCATGTAGTTAATCCAACTTCAAGGGAGCAATAATTTAATACCGTCTTTAGAGTCAATCCACCACGCTAGACATGACCAAGGCCATGTCCCATTAGCTTAGCCGTGTTGATGGTCAGCTTTTTAGTCACCAAAGTTAGTGACCAGAAAGTGGGATTTGGAGGCTTCCATCCTTCACAACACCATTAACTTAGTCTCTTTCAGAAGTGAGGGTTTCGAGTAACATCAAAGAGACCACTGACTGAAGTTCAAAGAGGTGTAAAATTCAGTTTACTCCATTAAATAACCAAACGAGTCACCCACCTTGAGGGGGAGTTCCAGGCACGCCGGCGCATTCGCCTCTCGAACATCGAGACTGTTGCAGAGGCTGTGATAGACGGTGAAGGTCGATGCGTCACCCCTGCCCCTGGGAGTGGGCTTAACAAGGGCAACGGCGGCACGTCTCGTTAGTCGGACCTCCGTGTCCGGTTTGGGACGATCCTCGGCCTCGAGGTAGCCCGCCTCGTGGTGCTGTCGGAAGTGCTCCTCCTCCTCTCCCTCATCTTCGTCGTCGTCATCGTTGTCGGAGGCTTCACTGTCCGAGGGGCTCATTTGCCTCTTGGCATTCAAATCAACCCAGAAGGAGCCCAAGAGTGTGGCGTGGCACTTCTCCTCACCTGGAGACAACGAGAGAAAGAGAGGTTATTTACCATTGCAAAGCACCCCTTTTTGCTTACACAGCTTACTGGCATGCAATTGAGGGGCCGCCGAATGAGTCATAAACTCCTTTCGCAGGTCGTTGAGGGTGGAGTGGAGGACCTCTTGATGACCCTCCTTCTTCGCCGCCTCGGAATCGCCACTGAAGAGCCAGTTACTCACGATTTGCTCCAGTTCGCTTGCATTCAGGTCCTGAAGAAGAAGAGGAAGAGGTTGATGTTTGTGTAGACCGAAATCTTGCCTTATCAGGCCATCTCAGAGGTTGAGAAATTTTCATTATTAAATTCTCCAAGCCAAAACTTAAAAGATTTTACAGTACTGAGGGTATTAATAAGCCTTTTGGATAGGAGGAACTGACGATTAAAGTCTTAATTAAAGTTAACGTTCCGTCGCTAAATTCGGTCGGAACTTACGGGATGACCTGCTGTAAATACAACACGCAACGAGCCCACTTACGATAAACAGTTGATCAGAGGTCTCAGGCGACTCCAAGAGGTGACGGAAGAGGCTCTTATTGGTCGAGGGAGAGGCCGATTGGAGTTTCTAAAAGGGAGGATAAGAAACAAACCACCACCAGTATTACTGCCGAGAACCGGTTTCTTGGAGTCTGCTTCTCTTTCCGGAACCTACATCAGTCAGTCTCTTGGCGAACTTGGCAACCAAAGAGGGAACAGCATTGACCAGACAGAGGGTGACGGCGTGCCTCGTGACCCGCTCATCTCCGCCCACCTTCACGGAGTGCTTCCAGCCCATTGGCACGTAGAGCACGTCTCCCGTGGTCATCTTCATCACGGTCACACCGCCTGTTCCACTCTCCTTCCTCTTCTTTTGGCTCTTTTTCTGGTTCCCGCTGGGCGGTGTGAGGGTAACATTGAGGTCACCCTCGAGGAGGAGGACAAAGACATCGCCGTGGGGCAGGTCGTGTTCATTAAAATCCACTAGACGCGTGGCGGTGGAGTCTTGAGTCGCCTCGTGCTGGCTGTTGAAAAAGGAGAGAGTGGAGTAGAGGGGTCCATTCAGGAACTCCTGCATGGCACCCATCAGAAAACCCAGTTCGGAATCGAAACGCTCGGGCAGGAGAAGGCGAAAGTTGGATCCGATCTGCGGAAACGACGGGGGAGGGTGTGATTTAACCCAATTAATTGAAATTAAATTAGAGACACAAAACTCACAGCGAATTCGTCCCAGACTAGGGAGCGGTAGGCACGGCGTCGTTGGTTGGTAAAGTCGCTGCCTTTCGTTGGAATAACGCGGACATCGGAGCCGAAAAATAAGCGCTCTTGCGCCAGGATCTCGTCCAGCTGTCCAACGGAGAAGAAGTACTCCAGATTGCGGCGGCGTTTGCCGTTTGCTGCGTGGTAAGGCCGCAAGCCGTAGTGCTGTCTATAACGCAAAATTTTTTTTGAAATTAAACTTACTGCACGAAGTACTCAATGGAGCATGGAGCAATGAGGCGTTGGAGAGCAGCGTAACCGAGGTCATGGGCAATAATTGCTTCAGTAAGCATAGAATCATCCGATTCCGCATCGCCTTCACCGTCATCATCAACACCCAGAGAGCCTTGGTTGTCGTCATCATCTTCCACGTCATTAAGATCGAGGACTTCTTCCGACTCTCCGTCTGAAGAGCCGCGATTTACCAACGAGATTTCAAAGGTTTCGAGTTGATTCTTCTCATTTCCATTTAAATCGAGGTCTACTTCTCCCGAGGACTCGCCTTTCTCTAACGATTCTTCAACTGGCATGCTTAGTTTCATTTTCTTAGCAGGAACATCAACCTGAGGAGAGGCTGGGCGCTTAACGGAAGCTTTAGCAGCCTTGGATCGCCTTTTCTTACGCTTTCTGCGTTTTGTAGATCCTGCTACATTCTGAACGGCATCGACATTTATCCTTTCAGCCACTTTATTAACCATTTCAACCGTTTTCTTGTACGCATCATCAACTTCAACTGGCTAAAATGGACACATTACAGTGACAAAGATAGAAAAGAAACAAATTAACACATTTAATTTTCGTACCGCTTTCTTTTTATTTAATTCGTAAAACTGTTTTGCAGACAAGACCTTCATACCCTCGTGACAAAATCATAGAAGGTGGCGGGCTCTTGGTAGTTAATACAAACTCTTTACCATTAACTCTCAAAACAGTTCATTGTCATTTAAATCAAAAACATTATTTTTACTAAAAGTTGTTTTTAATTAAATTTTGAGAGTATTTTAAATATGATTACAATGGAATGAAGTCATACTTATTACGTTATGAATTAATCCGATTTAATGGCTGAACCATAAAGCCAACTAAAAAGCTGCTCTGTTGATTTTCGAGCTTCATTACTATTTAAACAAGTTACTTTGTGTTTCTTTCTATTTCCTTCTGAGATGCTCCGTTGTTCATTTATACTTTGCGAAAAAACTGCAGTTACCTGATGTAAAAGTGTCATATTCCAAATATTCCTTTTTAGCACAATGTCTATTAATATTAGTACTATTAACAATTAGTCAATAGTAATCTGATAAATGTTCTCAATACTCACCGTAAATATTAATCTCTACGACTTTAAGGGTTGAACAGTATTTAAAAATCAACTGCTCAATTGGCGAGTAACGATGTACAAAGCATTGTACACCAAAAAGTTTGCAATAATTAGATTGATTTTACTATGCAAAGGAATGCGCTTTTTAGTCATAGGAAATACAAGCACTCCCCACAAGTAGAATCATAGCCATAGGTGCTCTGAGAGTAGAAGGCGGACCTGGACATTTACTGGTGGCTATCGCCAATAGACGCGCAGATTCTGAGTAAGGATCTGAACCTACAGGACATCATCAAAACCAATCACCTTACTGCCAACGAAATCTATCTAGAAGATCTTCCCTATCGATGTGGCCATTTTCCATTACTTCGCGCGAAATAACTTTTGCCTTGACTATTCACTCCTGGTACTGATATGGGGTTCGAAGGATATGTGCTATCCAAAGCTACCAGACAATTCACAACTTTGATAACGGACTCACAGACATGGACATCATTGGTTTCCTCCAGTTTCACGGGAAACCTCCAAAGCCACTTCTACCCCCACCATCCCTCACAATATGGACAGGTCCGGAAGACAAGCAATCTGCGAACCCGCATGCCCCATCGGCACATCTGCATTGTGAGGGACAACGATGCGGGGCAGAACCCTACGAGCAACTACCGTTTCGCTGCGGAGACGGTAAAGGTGGAGGTAGTGGAGCAGTTTGATGCCCCCACAAAGGCTCCTTGAGACTCTCGGTGAACATGTCTAGAATTGTCACCCATAGGCCGCTGCGACAGTTCACTAGCTACATACGCTGTCGACTGCACGTTGCCCCATTGGGATTCTTGAATGCACTTAGCCATCTTAACTTTCGAGAGCTAGAATAAGAATCTTATCTAGTGAACACGTTCTTTGTTTCCTTTTGTCGATCTATGATCTATAGAGTGTGGTACCTAAACGAATCAGCTATCCAATAGCAAAGGGACTAGTTATTAGACAAGCACCCGGTTAGGAGTGGTTTAGGAACAAAAGACTTTGAGTCATTAGTTTTGGCCCGGCATAGCTCACGAGACCTAGCAAGGTATTTTCAGAGTTTTCATTAAACCCACTCATTGTTGACCACGGGCGGTATCTGTTGATCCAGATGATCACATTTAGTTGCCTGCTGGAGCAGGTTTATCCTACTTACTCCCATTCTTCTTTAATTCAGATAATATATTTCTGGATCCATTATGAAAGAGCACGAACTTCTTATTATCGAAAATATTCCAAACCATACAAACAGCATAACTGAAATGAAATTATACTTCATAATTGCACTACAATTTCTTAAACTATATTATTCATTAATAAAATAATGTAAAATTATTGATAATAGTATTGTTTATGCCTTATTTACTTTTTTTCGTGCGTTTCGTTTATTTTTCAAAAAATTCCTACCATTATTTGAACACAATAGTATTTGAACTGTCCATAGTCCGGTTCATTCAAAAAAGTAGGCAATCACACTTCTGATTACAAGTCTGTAGACATTAAATCACATTTTCAGTGTTCATAAGTAGTGCTCACTTCGATAAGTGATATAAATGGAATCATTATTAAGGCCACTGGGCAGTTTCACAAAGTGCTTAGTGGAATCGCCATGCTTGAAAACCTGTGTGACACCAGATTTCATTTCCTAGATTTACTAGCACCTCTAACCGGCGTTTTAACGTGTGATGCGGTGAAGCGTCTCGAAGGAGTCCTGAAAGACGGAACAAGGGAAGACTGCAGCATTTCGCAGAGGCTCTTCAACGAGCTGTTCACTCAACTGCGCCAAGTCAATCGCTTGAACCACCAGATGGCGAGCATCATAGTCGCTAACAACTACAAACTGACCACCAGTGTGCTGCTGCAATTGTGTCCCTACCTGCACTGGGGCAAGAGCTTGTGGAGCCCGAGAATAAACAAGAAGACAGTCACAGTCCGACTTGTCTGGACGCCATTCGTCTTTCGAATGCCACTGTACCAGAAGATCTTGCAGTACCTAACATCCTTTCCGCATTGTTGCACTAAAGATGCCGATTGCGAAGAGGTGAAGCGGTACTCGATTGAAACGGGGTCGTGCACACTGCAAATAGACTGGGCCCATGTGTTTTGCAGTGACTACGATACGGTCGTTTTGGACGAAATAACCTCGGACAAGGCCCTTCGATACGATTACTCCATTGTGCCCGTGGATGAACGCTATACGTGGCCTGATCTGGAGAGCTTTCAGAGCCTGAGACCCTTAAAGCCCGGTGACCGAGGTAGACTGATTTTCCTGTTGGAGAGACCTGAGGGTGACACCTCCTTGATGGACCAAATCAAGGCCAAGAGTGTCTTCGTGGGGTCTTTTTTGAAACTCCTGAGTTGTCCCTCTCTGCAACATGTGGAATTGTACTGTTTGAGCTCTGAAGCTCAGACAGTGCAATTTAGTTAGTTTATATCTACTTATTGAGTTGAATACATTCGCTTTTTTTACCCATTTTCATATCTCTTTTTCCAACTCATGATGTCAAATTAGTCATTGCATTTACGTGGTCAGGTGGGCGCTACTGATATCATTTAAGTACGATGGGTGTAATTGTTTGCAATATTTGCCTGATTCCATTCTGCCTTAAGTGAGCTTAACATATGCACTGTTGAATGACCGCTCTCATACGTGTGTGGCCGAGCGAAAATCAAACCCCAGAAAAAACGTGACATCCCAGATTATTATTACCTCAAATATGATGAGTAATCTTATCCCTAATCACGGCATGAGATAAATTCTCCTATCCGGATTTTTTACCTTAAATTGGGCTAACGTTAAAGAATATTATTATATCTAGTGGAAGTGAACATATCCTGCATGTTTAGGTGTATTTAAGCTTATAAACTTTTGTTTTAATTAAGAAATAAATACGCCTTGCTTCATTTAAATCTCGATAACATGGGAGTACCCAAGAATACATTGAGACACACTGTGCTGTATGAGTTCACGACGGGAAGAAAACCCATTTTCCGATTTAGATTTCACCTGAGCTTGGGAACTGAATGCCTCATGAATTTTCTGGAACCAATCTCAAATCACCGGTTGACAATGTCTGCTCTTAAGCCGAGAGGGGAACTTCTTGGGCAATTGATGCACACATCCACTGTCAACAGCAATTAGACGTTTGAATAAAGGCCTGTTTCAGCTAATCGAAATAGGTTGATATTTCATCAGAACAATGTAGTAGAAGCCAAAAAGTAGACATCTTTAGTTGATTCAATGAAGTCAGGGATAATCTGGGAAGGAATATTGATTAATAGGTAAAATTCGGACAGAACCCATAGGATTATATAAAACAAATTCGTTCTTTTAGTAATATTGATGGAAATACTCAGTGCTAGAGTTCAACTGTATAGAATTTGTCACCTATGATTTAGAAAGTGAGTTCGTAGAGGCTGTCAAGATCCAAAGACCGAAAACTGCTCCTCTTTAATTTCCGTTTATGTTCACTGGAAGCATTTTTTGTCATTGTATAACAGGCTTCTTTTCGATTAAATACCTGAACCGTGACCCCAACGAACCTCATGTTATGAACGGAATTACAGTGTCCCTTTGGATTACCTTCAAGGAAATTCGTTCATAGTCCCATTCATATCTGTTTCCCGGTGGCTTTGATAGTTTTTTTAAACAGTCATTTTATCCTACATTGTTTTTTTGCATTGGTTTATGAACCTGGAATTTGTGACGAATTTGAGTGTCCGTTCAGACTGCACAAATGGTCTCCCGACTAGTGCCTTTCTCGATGACAGCTCCGAGTCACACATAAAAAACATCAGAAGAGTCTTCAGAGGGCAAATACGGCAGTGACTCCTTAAGTAGCCGACGTAAAAGATTATGGCTATATTCCGGTTCTGCCTCCTATTAATGGGTACTCTCGAGATATGGCGCTTATCTAAATCGGTCGACGATTCCACAAATGCACCTGAATTCAACCGTTCGTTCTGTTGGTAATGATGAACGTCTAATTGGATAGTGTCTCTCCGTGGATTTCAATTCTCGTGTAGAAGTTAGCTACTCCTAGATGGGTTTATTGTCCAAGATACTTTCAGTTTAATAATCATTGTGCCACAGATTTTCCATTTAGACCATGAAAGGATTTGAGGAGACATTCCTCGGTAGTTCAAAAATTATGAAATATTCTTTATTAACTTTAATTATCTTGTTGCTATGCTACCTAAAATGGTCCGATTAGTGTGCGTTACGTCCGATAACGGCCACAGGAGACGGAATGCGTAGCAACTCCGAAGCTTATTCAACAAAGTGCCAGGCGTCATAGTAACGACTTAAACAACTGTACATATTATACGGATATTAACGAAAGGTAAATAAATTATAGTTCGAGAGGATCAGAAAATCATAAATGTAATTTTCTGGAGATACAACAGTATGACAAACACAAAACTCAAAAAGTAAACTAAAATTACAATCTAAATTAATTTAACTTTTAGCAAAGGTGGATTTAAAATTAAACAGGCCAAAGCAGTATTAAAGGCAGACGTCAACTTTAAAACCCCGCTTTGTTGTTGGGAAAAAAAAACTTTTCAATAAAATTTTATTCTAACTACTGAAATGGAGCGTCCAAAAGTACATTGCTATTTTGGCCTTGTTTTTCATTCTAAATTGGTCCATTTATATATTCCTTTTTTTCTACTCTCTAAGTCCACCATAAAATGATAAAACGGACTGAATTATGAATTAATTAACTGGAAAGGTTTTTATATCACTTTCGTTTCATTTATTTCGCTCTTGTTTCGATTAGCCACAACTTCCTAATCCATTTCTTGGAGTTTCAGACGCAGTGAGAAACTCATGAAGTGTTCCGATTGCTTTTTATTTCCTTCAGAAGCCCACAGAGGAGTGGGGGCGGTTATAAACGAAGGTCGCTGGAAGACTGGATAGAAGAGGAGGCTGCTCTCATGAGCCTCTTGGGCGAGTGCTCTCGACTACATGTTGAAAATGGCGCTTGAATACCTCTATGGTGGTCTACGCTACCCGAAGACGGCTTCGAGCAAACGGAGAGAAAGGGCACATTCAAAGGCAAAATGCACGTTAGCTTGACTTTCTACCACATCGGCTATGCTCATGACCTCCTCTTTAGCTGAGAGGTCATGAAAGCAAAATTTAATGGAAACAACATATATACTCATCATACTTGAGTATGCGTTTTATTAAATTGGAGACGTAAGCCAGCAGGGCATCTAAATAATAGAGATAATGTTTTGGGAGTGCTTCCACAGTGATCGCCTATAACTACCTTCCCAGTTATATAGCTGGTGCGAAGTTTCGTCATTAAGATAAGAAAAAATATTCTTTTCCATTGGGAAATAGGTCCAAGACATCGTCAATCATTTTCCTGGCCATGAAGGCTAAAATTTTATAGGAAACGTAGTGTGCGTGAACACTTAAGCACAGCTTGCGGCAGCAAAGAATCATCAACACAAACTTGCGATTTCATTGGTGAAATAGGGCAAATTTCTATCAATTAAATGGGTAGAAAAGATAATAAATCTACTAGTTTGGTTTTACTCTAATTAAGTGCTTCAATCTAAGCCATTGTTAATAAGTATTACCTGTTCTCTAATGACTTTATTAACAGAATCCCTTTGTTGCTTTAAAACAAGGTCTTTATCCGATAAATACCTTTATTCCGACAAATAATCCAGCGACTATTTTCAGAAACACACAAAAATAGTTTCTTTAAGTGTTAAAGCGCCATGTTTTGCAAGTTTTTTTGCCTGGATTCCAACAAAAACTCATCTGATGTGAAAATATTCGGTAGAACACTTGAAAGATTTTCATTCAAAACTAAATGTCGATGCACTAGCACCCAGTGAGGCGGAAAAGGATTGTTTCGATCGTTGGCCGGCAACGATAATATTTAGCAGATTAAAATAAGTATCTACGATGCGGGAAATAATTATTTTTCAATGATTTATATTGAAATTAACCACCTCCATAAGCTTCGAATACAGCCCCGATCACGACCGGTAACTTCTAAAAGGCTGTGACGCTTTTATTTGGACTAATTATAAAATCCACCGTCCTTTAACCACACACATACAAGAAGCAAAACGTTGATACTTCCCCGTTTTTCTGTTTCATGGATCCACAAACACCTCCGGAATTCTTCCAGGACTGCTTATCTTGCATTTGAAACATCCTACTTCTACTTCTGTATTTCTGATTTCATTCAAGAATTAAAATTGCACATTGGATAATAGTCAACAATTCCACATACGTCCAGCTAAAGGCAGAACAAAGCATTTACCAAAGGTTGCTCTTATAACAGAGGGGATGAAGCGTTAAATCAGTGTAGAGGGAAGCCAAGCGATGCGGTGTACTTCATTGTGCTTTTCGCCTCTCAGTTCGCCCGAAAGTCGTCTTCGCCTTTGTAGTACTGCTCCAGCAGTTTCTCGAGGGCAGCCTCCTCCTCTATAAAATCTTCAAACGATCTGCGTTTATAACGCTGACCTCCGTACGTAGGTGGGAGAGTGGTAACGCGTTTAGCTAAGGTTTCTGACCTCCCTATGGGCTTTTAGAAGTAAATGAAAGATTTTTATTACCATTAAAAGCAAAAATAGATATTTTATTGACTATTCACCCTGTTTGAAATAAATTAAAGTGATCATTTTCTCATGAGAGTTTGACTGGATAGTAAGTGTATTTATTAGTCAAATGGCTTTTCATTTTAAATTGTCATGGATAAATAATTTTTTGTCATTTAAAGAAAATGATTAAAATTGTATTAATTTAAATTGCTCATTTATCAGGAGACTTTATTAAAAGACACATGCCAATTGTCTGTTTCAAATTTGATTTTGTTCTTCTTCAATATATGGATTTTATAAGAAAAATTCTTTTCCTACAACCAGACGAGAGTTTTGTTCTCTCTTTTGGTCCTAAAACAGTACTGTTTTTTAGTTTTCAATTAATTTATCAAATTCATCAAAGTGATAGTCCTGAGAGTTCATATCGAGTAAAATTGCGTCAATATGAGTGCAGCTAAATATTAGATGGTTGTAAAAATGATCACCATTTGACTTACTTTCGCTGTTGCGAGGATTACGATGCAGACCAGGGCCACTAAAATAAAAAAACATATATTTGATGTTTTTCAATAAACAAGGCATTGTATTTTGAAACTTCTCAATTTTATTTGGCGCCGTACTTATTTAGTATTAAACAAATAATTAACTTGGGTTGTATAAGATTATTATTAGATAGTATTACAAAAATTCAGTTGAACAAATCTTTTTATGTATAAATTAAAGAACAACGAAAAACTCTCTAACTGGAACTGGATAAAAATACCACAATTTTGTTACAATCCCAATGATTTGCACTTGTGGTGCCTTTTATGCCAAAAAATAAGACTGATGACATTCAAGTGTATAACTTAGAAAAACCTACCAAACGGCAGAGTAAGATGTCTTCTCCCAGACATTACAAGATTCACAAAATCTGATGGCAGAATCCATTAAAGCTACTTATATTCCTTTACCATCTGACTCAAAGCTAATCTGATTGGTTATTCAGAGTTCAGTCTCGTCCAACTGGCCAATTAGCGATCACTCGGATCAATGCTCAACTGTTTAGTGTAATAAGGACTTCTGGGTTGATTTGTGTTTCAGTTATTCAAGATGAGCAAACTTTTTCTGGTTCCACGGCTATTTTTTAGGCAAAAAAACGTATTTAAACAGCATTTTAATTAAAAAGAGGATTGCACGTGAATCTTATAATGTTAAGAATCGACATAAATTGAAAATCCAGTAATGTCATTGGCTCAATTTAAATATTTTTTGCTAAATTTGAGATACGTGTTGAAGGTAAAACATTAAACGGCAACTGCATAGTTTATAAAAAAATCAATAATGCGAGGACACTGCTTGACATCGGTCTAAAGGGCTTTGCCCCAAATTACCGCCCTCATTATCATTTTTTCATAGTCTTCATCAAAAAAATCAGAAAAAAACTGACTGACCTGTGTTTATGAATTTCATGAGAAAAAGGTGTCCTCAAAATTCTCCAGATCCCATATCACTTAACTTGAGAGCAAGTATAAGGGCAGTCCAACAGTACTGTAACTAGCGTAACAAACATTACCTTACCTTTAAGGTGAAGCAGATAACCGATTTCAAACGCATTAAAGCCCCCTCTTAGCTTTCAAAAATTTGTTTAAAAAATTGTTGCGCATGCTGAATTAAAGTCCTGTTATCAATTCTACCTTATGGCTGATGCTGAAAATTGCTTCTCTAGTGTTTATAAAAGATCTTTGAGCCACGAGTATAATCACGTCCTCAATTTGGCGGCAGGGATCATATAAAAATCGAAAAAGCAACCTTTAGATCCGCCACATTGGAAAGAACTCCTTGGGAAAAGGTTATTTTAAAACTGTAGCCTTAAAGCCGTAGACGTTTATTTGGGCTTTTGTTGCTTCTTCAGCAATGCTATAACTGCCTGTTTGACAATAGGTCCCAAGGAGACATAACAGTCCATCGGTTTGGGCAAGACTTGAGCGTTTTCTTGCTGGGAACTTTTTAGCAGACACAATTGGCTGACGACAGTGCTTGTATGACTTGAGATGAAGGTCTTCATTAAGAAGGAATTAATTCTCGAGCCCTAATTTCAACAATTTTTCTGGAATTTTTTCAGGCTCAGTAATTATGAAGACTCCAATGCTATTCCTTGGTTAGTCGTCACATTGAAGGGTTGGCGCAAACCCATAGCATTAACGCATTCTAATATTTGAACATGTAATGAAAAAAACGTGTTTTAATTTATTATTCTTGTCAGTTGATAGGTTTATTAAAAATAAATGCTCTTGAACGGTATTAAAAATGGTTGCAAACTTATAAGATTGTAGACACCTCGGAAGTTCGGAGGCCAAATTATTGGAGTTAGTATACCAGAACCTACACGGATGGCTGGCGATTTAAGAGGTACTGTCTCACAAGCAGTGAAGACGACGTTGTCATCAGCAAAGCTGTGCAGGTCTGGCCGAAAGTCGTCGAAGTTGTCTGAAGGAGACGGTCAGCTCTAATTCGAACTATTAGAGAAGATCGCAAGACCACGGCCCCTAAAAACACAACCGAACTCAATGAACACCCTGAAGGGAACCCCAGTTTCCACAAAAACCATTCGTAGAGAGATCCACATGGGAGTTGGATTCCACCCCCCACCCACCCTCGCGAGAAGAGCTGCAATTGAAAAACCTCTCCTCTCATAGACAAATAATTCAAATCGTTTAGAGTGGTGGAGCAGAAACCCCCGAAATTGGTCTGTCTCTCGAGCATTAGAGAGTACGATTTTGCGAGACGAATCATGGTCATTTACCGCTTTATTTCCGGCTTCCGGTCGAGTTTGCGAGGCTTGAAGAAAGCCGAAGGAAGCACTTAATCCCGACTACCAACTTCGCCCAACCATAAAACATGGACGGGAGTAATGTTTCTTATAAATCCTCCAAGCCTGTAATTTCTCGAGACTATTAAGGAATTTCGGCGACCATTCTCCACAGCTAGAGGAGCATTCTAATGAAGCTGTGCATTTCATGTGGCCTCCACCACCACCATCATCATCATCATTATTATTGTCACTATTGACAATACCACCACCACCACTACTAACGGTTTTTAAAGATGGTGCTACAAAAAGGACTATAGTTTATAGGTGGATTCAGCGAGGATTTAAAGAATGAATCGACGATAACTTTGAAGACCACCCTCAGTAAATGATGACTGAAACATTAAAGAAGTTCAAAATCAAACTGAAAACTGACGTCGGTGAATAGATGCTAATCAGATGACCACGTCCAATGGATTCCTCCTCAACGGTGATGAACAAAATTGGAGATGAAAACTAGATTTTTGAAGATGACACCAACGACCAGATGTTTGGCTGTTTGGACTAAGCTTAATTACCAATTCCAACTCAACTGATGAAGCAGGAAAGGCATCTTCAAGGGCTGCTGCTTCAAGAAACAGCTTATCATCCATCCTAACTGGATGTCGTCAAGCTCGATCTTCATCGCTTTCGTGGTGGATGGAATCTCCACTCCACTCCTGAATATTGCAAACCACCTTCTGCAACTCCCCATAGTCTAGCCGCTTTGGCCGCTGAGCTCAGTTTCCTTTCTTGAAAGCGAAAATTCAATATACATCAAACGGTAGAGGTGAAATTGTCAAGTTTGAACAAGTTAATGCATAACAGAAGACTTCGCGGGATGTTTAGCTAGAATTTAGTTACTTGCAATCAATTTCATAGTAAGCCGCTACATTTTCATATTCCTAATACAAGAAACTACCGTTTTTACCGCGGAAAAAATCCACTTAGTTTGAGACAAGGTTGAGTGTTACTAGACTTTTGTTAGAAATCGAATGGAAAGGATCACAGGCCATTGAATTTTTAGAAACACTTTATAAAACTCCCTCCCCAAAAAGGACCATGGTTTACAAGCGAATTCGGTGCGGATTCACAGAAGAAAACGACGATAATGACTTTGAAGACAATCCCCAGTAAATGATGACTGAAACACTAAAGAAGCGAGTAGCCGTCAATCAATGGCCTTAGACATGCCATCAGATGGGTCACAAAAAGCGTTGCGAAGAAGTCCCGATCAACAGAACCTTAATTTAAGTGTCTTTTTCCCTAACAGTAACGAATGACAATTGGAGCCGACGAATTAGCGCTTTCTGGCAGGGAAAATTAGCACCAGAAATGGAACTTGAGTTTATCAATACGATCCTGAGATCAATACCCGAGATCAAGTTTGAATTGTAAAACAACGGTTCAAAAAGAGGTGGCCCTGGTCTTCTTAAAATATCAACAGACATTAACAAGATTTTATTATGCTGAGGTCGTATTGATTGAAAAATAAAACAACGGAGAGGGAAACACTTCCGAGAATTCCGATGGAATCCGATTTAGCTCCTTCCGACTTCTCAAAGAAACCGCCCATTTCCCTGAAATAAAAGTGTCAAAATATAGCTCCGCTATTTCCTCCAAGATGGTCTGCGCACCTACAAACATCGACTCGAGAAGGGCATTGACCTGAACGGTAACCATGCTGAGAGGAATAGGCTCATCTACATAGGCCGATCTTTTCAAAGACTAAACTGGAAGATCCAGAGCACCCATAGTAAACCTGTCAGGGGTGTTATCAATCACCCGAAGTGGTGAATGTGTGTGCAACGCTTAGACTACTCGGATATCATAGTGAACACAACTGCAAAGCTCTCCCCGAGTTGCCCTGGTGAACAAAATTGAAGCGAACGACGGCGATGAAACTTGCATCCCATCGAATTCAAATCTCAAAAATGGCTCGTAGGGTGATGCACACGGTATCCTGGATGTGGTAGTGGTAGATTGCCTTAAACACCAAAGAACAGCAACACTAGAAACAACTCCCTTTGTTAGCCCTGATTAAGCGAACTCAGGCTTATTCCATCAACACTGTGGCAAAAACACTCTGTTACTATTGGGTTTCTTCAAGGACGATCTTTGTAGCTGAGAGCACCGATTTGTTGCTTCCTTCAAAATTGCGAGTTAATGCTTCTGGCTGATTCAAGGGCCTCTGTATATTATTGTCGAAATCCCGCAAACGTTTCCGTCCAACGTCGTAGACTGAACCCAAAGGAGAGGAGAAGTAAGAGGAGGTGCGGACTAGAGCAGATATCGACTGAATGGGAGAGGAGGGGTAAGGGATGACCCTCGCTTACACTGAAGACCCAGGCGCCTCTGAAAAACGATGACGCAACCATCGATGAAGCTCAGAATCTATCTAAAAACAATCGGTGGTGAATAAATGCCAATTAGATGGCTACGTCTATGTGTCCTTCATGAGCAAGCTTTTAGCCTCATGAGGGGTCACAGTCAACAGAATCTTCATAGAAGTGATTGCTCCTTGAGGCAGACGAATCTTGGATACATCAGTAAGATCCTAGGTACCATGGATCCCAAGCGGATTTTCAGGACTCATCAATTTCAATTCCAAAAGTGATGGCCACTGATTTCCAAGGGCCCTTTCAAAGACCGCTGGACAAACAACTTCATGACAAATGGGGTCCTGTTTCATCCTAAAGGGTTGAGTAAGACGTCTACCGAGAAATACTCCTCCATTTTATCAAAATTTAAACAAATTTTCAATGTGATCCATTTCGCGAATGGCATAGATGAGCGCTTCAAAATCCGCCACTAATTATTTCCTTTGTCAGAATTCTTCAAAGTCGCTCTACGCTCCTAAGAACATCGACCTGAGAAGTACAATGACCTCAACTGTAACTACACTGAGAGAAGTGAGCTCGTTTAAAAATGTTGCTCTAGTAAAACAAATCCATTGCTTAAAAATTTAAAAAAATATTCTTTGGTTCTCTCTCGTTGATTAAACTTCAAGATTGCGCGCTACCACTTCTACCGTATGTATTTACCTCCTACTAAGAGCTTATTGTTAAATCATTATTTGCCGAAGGTTCGTTTTCTCATTGTGCGATAGGCTCACTTCTTCAAAATTCCCTCGTTAATCATGAAAGTGTGTTGATGCTTCCTAGCATCTTAACGTTCCCTTTTCTGCCGCTCCTTGGGAAACGTGCTTAAGGTGCTCACTCTCGAAGAAGATGCCTGCACTGTGTGCCAACTCCATGTGTGCCATCTTGGCTCTGATGTAATTGGGGACGGGCACCCGACCGGTGCAGTATATAATCATAGAGAGGCCAACCAGTACGTACCAGGCTAATACAGAGATGACTGGCACTCAGCTGCTTCCTGCTTAAGCATTGTGTTCCGGTCCGTTGATGAGAGAAAGCTGACTGTCGTGGTCAACATGGCTACGTGGTTGGGAGTGGGTTGTTGGTCCCAGAGACAAATGCATGTGAGTGAATGCGTGAGTCTAGCTCGATGTCACTGCTGCTGTCCCGCTGTCCGAACCTTTGGGTGTCAGTGAGCAAAAGCTATGAGGTTGCACCAAGAGAGTGTGTCAATTATTATTTGATGCTGTGGTCATCCAGAAGGTGCTGCGGTGGTGTGAATTCCAACTCCATGTAGGCGTATGAATGTAGGAGATGAATTGGCCTATAAGGGTTGAGCATGTAACCCCAAGTCTGAGCGGAATTCCTTGGTCGACCCAGTGAAGTCATGTTGCGTATCCTCAAGACATGAAATGTGGTTGGTTCGACGTATCAGCAATGCCACTCAGGTTCCGAGTTGGCATAGGTAGACGCTATGGCCTGAAACTTGCAGGCTCACATCGAGGTTGCCTGATGTGTAAAGCAGGGAAGTGCACGTGCTTGGGTGTCCACGTTGAACTAGGAAATTGCTAGCTCGAAATGACTTAGTGAACCATTGCTACCTGAGGAGTCTCATGAATAAAATCACAACTGTTGCGCTGTCCAAGCCGTCCTGTGGAACGGAGACATAGTAAGTGTCTCGGCATGCCACATCTTCTTGAAGCTTTACCAGGCCTCACTATCTTGGATCTTGACCTGAGCAGGAGGGATCCGACTTATGCTATTACAAAATGAGCCAAAAATACTTTAAAAAATTGTATAATTGAGACAGGAAATCCCATTCCTGCAAACACGCATTTTTTACGAGAATAGGAAGCTAAGGCAGAGCTATATACTGAACTCCAAAGCCTAAAATAATAAATGACAGCTATTTTTACGTTTCCAACTCTCAGATTAGTGTTTTAAATCCTTTCAAAAAATACACTGATAATGGTTGAACAGATTTATGCATAAACAAACACTCGAGACAGAAATTCCTATAGAAATCTACCCGAAATCATTTATAAAGAGTTTGATTTCGATTTGTCCTCGTAGAAATCGTTGGAGTCATTGTACATTTAATAAAACCCATCTTTTCTCCATCATTCTCTAAATTTTCTAATTTTTTAACAACAAAATTTAACGTAGTCAATGTTTAATATTTAAAATGCTGACCGTAGTGTAAAGATTTAATTGCAGTGTGGGTTGGGGCTTTGTGTCCATTTTAATTATGAAAAAGGAAGTCAGTTTAAACGCTTTGGGAAATAAATACCTTTAGAGAATAGCACTCAAGAAACCGTTCTAAGTACTCCTTTGATTTTAATTTCATTTAATTTAAATGTGGCAGTAACTTCTTTGCTATTTTGCAAACGCAGACAAATAAGCAATAACTTTGCTTTTGAAACGCTAAATCGGTATACCCTTATATATCAGTGCAGCTAATAAACTCCCATGATAGTCATTATTAAAAAGGCCACATGACCTGAATTTGCACTCAGCAAGGATATGACCTCAATAAGGTTCACACAAAACGTTCCAAAGGAGCTAGCAGAATTTTACACCTCGGTAATACAGCATATCTCCCGTCAAAACAGCCCAGCAAAATTTGCATGACGCAAGACTAAAGTCTCTTACTAAATTAAGTCGCTTTTGATATGTAAGGAAACTCAATTTTCGAAAGAAAGTGAAATAAATAAAGGCCATTGAATATTTTGAAAAATTTTAATAAAAGTAATGTAGAGTACGGAAGTGCTATGGTACGTAAAATACTTCGATCAGTATGCGTAGCAACTCCAAAGTTTATTCAACGAAGTGCAAGGCGTCATAGTAACGACATAAACAACTGTGCATCTTATACAGATAATGGCGAAAGGTAAATAAATTATAGTCTAGGATAATCATAAAATTATTAATGTAATTTTCTGGAAATACAACAAATAGACTGAGGGAGAGCTTTGTCATTTGTCTCCTTTAACGAAAATCTGCAGAATTTATCGAAAGATAGCTGCTGAAAAGTTACCATCATTTTACTGTTTCAAAGATCAATGAAAAAGGATGTGTAAATATCTCTGAATTTAAGGTATCATCACTTCCGAAGCTTGATTCAAGGAAAAACCTACTCAAATGAAATCTATGCTTTCAGAAAGAGGATAAAATACTTAGCGTTGATTTCGAATATGTTAATTGTAAAAGCACAGAACTTTTTTTCTTGGTAAAATAATCCGATGATTGTAATTTCAATGATAAATGCTTAAGACGATTTAAATACCTGTAAATATGGACGGCTAGGATGACCCGGGATTAGTAAGTCTCTAGAGAAATCAAAACATTAAATATTTATAATTTGAATCTTTGAAGAGTCTTCTGGATGGCATTTATAGAAAAATTTTATAAATGCCAAAATACTGATCTCATAACCGATGATTATTTGCCTCAGCCAAGAAGGTTAATACAAATATTATGAACGCGTAAATGCAAAGTAACTGGTGTAGCATAAAGTAGTAACTTGAGTTGGATTGCTTATATAAGCGCTTGAAAGCGGATTGACTTTTCAATTTTATTGAAATCTCTAGACCTCTACCTGCTTTGAAATAACTTTAGTAGCATTCGACATGGAGGTATTCAGGCCTCATTTCTGGCAAATATAAAAACCACAAAATCTACAAAAGTAAAAAAAATCACCTCGAAAATGATTTTTTTATACAAGTGACTACTTATCTATTAATATTTCGATTAATGTAAGGTCCAAACCTACTGTTATTCTGAAAGAACAGGACGACATAGATGAAATGGTATTTCCTTCATCCACAAAATATATTTGTATAAATAGTGTTTGCCCTAAATCGACGATTCATTCACACAAATTTTGCTAGAGATGCCTATTCGAATTGACATCAGAGTTTTTCCACGCAAATTTTCTCAATCAACCTAACCTTTGTTTGAATTAATCTCCAGCTTTCAAGTGGAAGTCTCTTGGCTTTTCGAGATAATGACACCTTGAAAAGATCCTAATTTTAATGAACACAATAATTAGAAACATTTAATGAAGTAAAAATGAAATTGACCAATGTTCGCTGTTTAGCAAGAACAGCTGAACAATGCCTATGAACCAGGATTCCAGTCTAATAGTTGTGTCTCACAGGCTTGTATGATGGGATGAGTGCTAATCAGTTGCAGCTTACTGTGGGCACCACGCCACCCTTTCCCAGCGATGGATGCGTGTGACATACTAAGAAGGTTCTCTAGACGGAGGAGGCATCCATCTGGCTCTTTCAATTCAACTGTCTACTGTAATTGACATGTAACTAGCCCAACTCAGATGTCAGTACTGCGGGCGGTAGTTATGACTGCTCCAACCGAGGTGTCTGGCGCCACGTAGAAAAAGTCCACATGGGTATGTGAGGGCTCTGAGCTCTTCCTTTAAAACTGCATTCACAGCACATGGTGTCCACTTTTAATTCAGCTTCAATTTGTACCTTACCTCGAATTTTCATATTCCTATTTATGTTAAAAGTGGTTTGGAATAAAATCGTGTAACTGTGTAAATTGGTTGTAACGTTTTCATTTTGCTATTATCAAAAATCAATTGACACAAATAACAGAATGACCAAGTTACCCAGTGGAAATGGTGGTCTTACGCTCGTCAGTTCCTTTTTGCAAATGATTCCTAATTAATACAGGATTCATCGACATTCAATTTCATTTTAACACCAAGCATTACCTCACATCGAGCATAACCATAGATACATTATGGTTATCACAATTCTGTCTTTCAGGAATTATTTGTGACAGCATTTCTACTTATTTATCCAATCGACGAGTAGAGCCATCAATCATCCGATACAAGAAATCTCCAAATGCAGTGTAGAAGTGCTCTCGTTCATAGTTCCGCTTAGAGAGCATTTTATTTTGCATATCGCTGCTTATAAAACCTGCTAGTAACTGCTACACATAGGCCAGAGAGAGGCGAGGTTGGTGAATGTTGAACTGGAATCGGCGTGGTGTGATGCAGGAGAGAGATTTAACCGGAAAGCAGGTGTCCATTGGGATTTCCACTGGATTAGCACGATTCAAAATACTGAGTTCGAACACCTACAAAAGTGTGCTACTCCTCTAGTGCATTTTCAGCCTCCCTCAAAGCTGGTAACTTGATGTGCAAGTTTCGGCATTGACATATAAAACCGTGATATGACGAGACTCGAACAACCGATCAAATTACAATTCAAAAGGCCAATTCAAGTAGACGGCTTATCAAAAGGCGTGTTTATTACCATTTCTATCAGCGTTAAATGTATGAGTAGCAACATCATTTCTCTCGTAAAAAAATTATGTAAAAAATGAAAAAAAAAGTTATTTGAAAAGAAACCAGTTCGTAGAGACTAAAAATAAACCACGCGATTTTTGCCAGATTTTGTAGTACATGACCGGGGCTCGTAATCTCACTAATCACCGGTTGCTAATCACAAAGAACTACTGAAGTCACTCACTAGCAGCGGTGTTGTAAAATTTCTCAATTTAATTGGAGCAGACATTCATTTAATGGAGTGGAGTGCTACGTCCAGACAGAAGTTGTTTCGCGACTAGAACTGGAAGATGGGCTCTTCGATCCAGGCGAACTTCTGGACGTGCGACCAGAGATCACTGAAAAGGTGACTTTAATTTCACCCTCTGACACTAGGCTGCAAGTCCTCTGGGGTTTTTTGAGAATACACTATCCTGTGTAGGTCTCAATAAGCCCGCTCCCATTGACCTAATATGCGTAAGAGGGGGTCATCCTCTTTTCATTGTTTGTCTCCTCAATTTAAAAAGTCAAGGCAACTACGAGTTCATTATTTTGAGCAGTGTACTTTGGCCCCGATGCATTTATCCATGCAACCGTCGGAAACGTCTCCTATCAAAGTCACTAAACGTAGGTAGGTCTTGCCGTATCTTTAATTGTGTAGCAATACACTGCCTTATTGACGAAGCCGTACAACATTTTCCAAAGACCCGTTTTTTTAAGAAAAAAAGAAAAATGAATAGATAATCTCATGATATCATAAACAGTCACTTATTTGACCTACAAGATTACAACTCCACTGTTAACGACTCATTCTTTTTTTAATAAAATTTCATAAATTACAACGTTTTGTTCCCAAATATTAGCTAGGAAAGCGGTTTGTTGGAATAAAACCACAAAAACACTAAAATGTCCTTCACAAATATTCCAAAATAAATCAACATAAAAATTAGCTTCTGTAGAGATATAACAAGGCGATTGTTAAATTTTACAATGGAATACCCATATTTCACGTTAAGATTATGCATCAAAACCTCCTCTGCCCCATTCAAAGTATGGTAAGAGAGGGTTTGCAGCACACAGCATCGCCTTCAGTGAGACAGGGTGTGCCTACCATTTCGATCGTTTGATCCACTAAGTGCCTGACGTCAGAACTCTCAAACACGCACAAACCAAGTGAATGTGGACTTCGACACTACGAGTTGACATCATGAATCTCATCTACAAAAATGTTTTTTAAGTTCAGGCTTCCAACTGTGGACCAACTCATCTAATTTTTAACAGAATCACTATTTACCGTATTTTAAACAAATTCCTGAATCACAATGTTTACCTTTGCTACTGCAAAAACCCCTTTTGAGGCATGTGACGCGGTTGATTCTCAGGCTCTCACACAAACCCAACTGAGAAGTGGTTTGCAATGCCAAAAGCTCTCAAGCGATGTGCCTCCTTCGGAATAAACTGAAACGAATGCATTTGGTGTGAAGCTGCGAATCGCATTTAATAACTAAGTCAATTAGATGTTCCCTTATTCTACCTTCATATTAACGATCACCCAACTATTTCATTCATTTATTTAAAAGACTGTATTCAATTAAATAAATTAAAAATGATTTAAGTACTTGAATAAACTGCTTATTAATTTAATTTCATTATAGGTATCTATTATTCTGAAATGCAATGTGAATTCCTTTAATAGTAATAGGGAAGTAATTTTGCATGGGCCCTGAGAGACATGAGGTATTTTGTTACAAATATTTCTTCTTTGATCAGTGTTAACGAAACTAACAAGAAACTTTAATTGACAGGAACACCCAAGTGACCACAAATCAGAATTAGCGAAATCTCGGTTATGTCTTAAAGATTCGGTTTAGCCTGCATTGGATCGTGAACTCGGAATGGTAATAAACCAGAGCAATATACAAGTCGAAACGCGTATTCGGAAGTCCATCGATTGTGAATGGCTGACCTACCAGTTATGCCGTTGTAGCAAAGGAGAAATTCGTATTCCCCCTCGAAGGAAGGTTTATTGAAAACTTGTGTGAGGCCTTTAATAAGAGAACGAGCTGTTGCGACTCCGTCTAGCAACTATCTTCCCCTGAAGAAAGCGTCGCCAATGCTGGGATTTCCTGGAGTACATGTGGCAGAGTCCTTCCAATGTATTGCGATTTTGCCTTAGGTGGCATTAATGATGATCTCTTATTTTATAACACAATGTCAGAATTTAATTTAAATGATTAAGGTACTGTGCAGTTGTAATAATCTCATCCCCAAAATCCTGTGCGATACTTCATATTTTTCGCAATTTACACAATTTGGATTCTTAGTAACTGATTATTCTCGCCTGAGCGTGGATCACTTTAAATGGGGACGCTAGACGCTAAGAAGCATTTGGCATCGCAAAACACCTCTCTTTTGAGTGTCGAATGCGTCATATGATGCAGAAGTGGAACCATCGATGTCTTATACACCTTGTTTCAACAAGAGAGCATTTTTTCGTGAACCATGAAATATATTATTTTTCTGTTTACAAATGAAAAATAAATTCAAATGTATCTAATAAATTGAATCTTATAAAGTTCCTTATAGTATTCCAAAGGTATTTCGAGAACCAAGATAAGAACAAATAGGAATTCCATATTCAATTGTAAATCCTATGAAAGGCGGCGTTCTGATCTGGAACCTGGTTTTGTTGTCATTTCGGGACTCTGAATTAAGATAAACTTTTTCCATGTTATTCGGCACCTGTAGTAAATATAGGTTTATTTATGTGTGCGAAGAACTGATGGCGAATATTACTGAGACACCCATATTTATAGGCAAAGCATTGATATGAAACAGATTCTCGTAGGTGTGCGTCATATGACATTGTGGCGGCCTGACGCAGGCAACTGGACGTTCTAGACAGCCTAATCAAATATCGTGTTCGCAGCCAAAACACCGTTACTGGACTCCCCTGGCTCCAGTCGAAGCCTGAGTTGCTTCGGTACACGATGCAGAACCAACACAGACCTACAATAGACGTTCAGATGCGCACGTCTCCTCTTCTCCCTGCAGGTGTGGGGCCTTTTTAACGGGGCAGTAAATCGATACTGGAGAGAATTTAGTGTAGCCTGAGAGCTACCACATGTCAGAGAGCTCGAGCATTTACACAAACGCAAATGAGTATGACATTCGGAATGCAATTGGCACTTTAATGACGTCATACAATCGCTGTAAGTAGGAAGGCCAGTTGATGAAATGATAAATCACATCTGTATGCATATATTTCTGCAAATACAATAAATTATTCAAGCGTTTTGCTAAATACTGCTGAATCCTCTTGCCTTATCAATGCCATCGCGAAATTAAACATATTATCGAGACAATTTGTGTTTCACAAGAGATCCTCCGGAATAAATACCTTCAACTAAGATAAAATAATAAGTGTTTATTAGAATACCTTAGGTTAACCGAAATATTCAGGGATTTTCACATCAACAATTAGTAAAAATCTCGCCAAATTAACAAATGTGTTAAAATTGCTCCTTTTGGAATTTCGAAATAAAAAAAATTATTAGTAATTGTTCATAGAAGGCACCTTGAAATAAGCACCCAGAAACTGTTATCGTTAACATTGGCAGCTAAGCAACCAATCAAATTGCGAGTTTGTGTTTGTCTCGAACCACCAATGAAATTGGCAGGCACATTAACAGTTGTGCTGAGTGATTGCAAGAGCAATTGTTCAAAGCCTACATTGCTGCTTCTAACATGGGGATTCCGGTGAAGTTTTCAACCAAATCATCAGTTACGGAGTTCCTTCTGGGGTTCCAACAACTGCGATTGAAGGCAGACATGACCGATCTGACGATCGTGGTGAGTTTCTGGCACTGATTCCGTGAACTCTACTTGATACTTTGCCACGACCTTCATTCACTTTGTGCCATTTCACAGACCATGGGTGGGCAAGAGTGCAGTGTACATCGCCTCGTTTTGAAGGCCAAATTTCCTCGAATTAGATCGGTCTTGCCAAAACACCCTGGGGATAAACTCTTGCTAACGAGATTCCCTCTCAAGTAAGCATTCCTCCTTCTTCAAGCCTGGCACTGTTTTCAATAACACGAAACGATATTTTTCAAAAATGAAACATTTAGGGCAGTAGAAGCTGCCATTGACTACGCGTATACCGGGGAGCTTGAGATAGACGAGGAGTACGATCTCCAACTTTACCTCCTCTCCTACAATCTGGGCAGCACAGACATCCGTGATTTCAGCAGAGAATACATCGTCCCAAGGTGAATTTAAACTGCCTCGAGCTGATTTCTGAGTGTGGTATATCTCAATAAGTAGCATTTCATGAAACGGTATTTCGCAATGCAGAATAAGAGGGGCAAATGTGTGCGATGTGTGGGCAGTGGCAGGCAGTGTGCGGGACGAAGTCTTGATGAGGAAGTGCTTGCCTGCACTTCAGGATGAGTTTGAAAACGTCGCACTGAACTCGCGTTTTCTTGAATATACGGACATCACTGGGCTGTTTCTGGTATGCCAAATCGCAGACTCTGGTGTTGACACCTCCACTGAGACCCCGAAGATGAGTTTCATTTCCCGGTGGGTGGATGAGCGCGACTCACCGGTTCTGAGGCAGTCGGATCGAGCGTCTTTTGAAAGACTGGTCGAAGAAACTGACCTGTCGATTCTGGCTTTTGAGCAGTTTCTATGCTTGCAGCATTTGGCTACAGAGTTGGGTGCTTCAAGATCCTGCAGGTTAGCGCTATACGCCAATTAATATTTCCTCTGTCGAAGATGTGAATTTTCATTTCTCCCCAGAAATCTGTTGGTCGCTAAAGTAAGGGCAGTCAGGTCCCGTCCCAGCGAGCCAATTGAGGCTTCTTCCTCCAATTGCGAATGGAAAGATGAGGTTGCGGCAACACCACAACACAACCGGTAAGAAATTTTTCGTTTTGAACTATAAATTGGAGTATTTCTTAACTTGTGATGCATTATAAAGGGAAATGATTTTCGCATTGGTTCCAAGAGACAACAAGTTTTTTGTCACTAATGTCTCGGCTTTGGGCAATCACAGCCAAACTGATGTCGAACTGCCAATTGATTGGGCCGCGCAAGTGACCACAAGTCAAGGTGAGCAAAATCTCGATTATGGTCACTCACTCGTAACGACTGTTACAGTAATGCTTCGGTTTACTCTGCAGACTGGATCGTTGCACTCGGAGGGTACAATAACCCTGGACGATTCACAATTTTCGACGCGATGTCAAAACGCGTATTCAGAGGTCCGTCGATGATGAATGACCGATCATCCGGTCATACAGTTGCAGGAAACGAGAACTTCATCTTCGCCCTCGGAGGTGCTACTAATGAGAAAAATGAATGTTTGTGTGAAGTGTACGACAAGAGAGTAGGCAGGTGCGACCTCATATAGTGAATCTTTTTTTCCGACACATGTGTCACATTGCATTTGGATGATTGTTTCTGCTTCTTATAAATGGTACCAAAAATTGCCCTTGTAGTTGGTCAAGTCTTCCCAATTCGCCTGTGCAAATCGTCTATGCATCAGCTTGTTCAGTACCTGACGAAGGTGTCGCCATTGCCGGGAATAGTTATAGTTATGGTAAAGCGGCCTTCCTACTGCAGCGCCGAGTGGATCGCCAATCGTGGTT
>JAUOZQ010000254.1:0-60896 GCA_030710315.1 Anomotaenia brevis
ACCAGTCAGGCAAATAGATTTTACAATGGTATTTGCATGGTTTGGAAATTTGTATCAATCGCTGGGGGATGTTAATCTTTTCTCGAGGTGGTCTTTCGAATATGCGGGTTTCAAGCAGTTGATGCTGACTACGTATTCTTTACCATCTCGGTCAATCGGAATGTCTTCTCGGTGCATTGCAAAACCTTCTATGAACCGTCGTAAGGGGGACGAAGAAGGCTTTTAAACCGCCTCATGCCTCACGAAGACGTGGAAAACAGTTTGAAGCCTCAGGTCGACGTGTGTGGAGACGTTCAGAAATAGAGGAGCTACTGATGGTGGTTTCTCGCGCAGGAATAATCGGATCCTGTCAACCATGCTGCTGACATTCGAATCTCATTCTCTTAGTCGAATGTCGTCATTACCGACATTGTTAACGATGAAGAGTAAAGTGTGTTTCATCCGTGGTCGCTAGCGTCATGTCCTTGGTGACGGAGGGCTGCTATCTAGAAAAAATGGTGGTTGTCAAAATGTCTGGAGAAATATACATGTCGTCCGCTTCGGGTAGACTTTGGTTTGGACGTGGGACAAGAAAGGTTCGAGGTTAGGGGTGAGGTAAGAGAAGACCGTGGATGGAAGTACAAACTTGCGTTGGGATAGGTAACCAGCACGTGGTGGGTGAGGCGATACTTGCGTGCTGCCGTACTGAGTTGTGAACGCAAGTCGTGACTAAGCGATTTGTGTTTAATCCGTGGTCGGTCAGCGTCCTGTCCTCCAAAAGCGCATCCACATCGGCTTAGCGCTGCACATCTTTACTTTTCAGGGTTCACTGTTGTTTTAGCAGCGCCTCAGGTATTGTCAAAAGTGGCCTTTCTACTTTTCCATCTTATTTTAAACAAATAAAGAAAGGAAAGTTGAAGAAAAGGAGCATTTCCTCACCACCAGTCAACTTGGGCTCACAACTTCTAAGTTTTTTTATTCTCGTCTCAAATAACAGGTCATTAATCATTGTCACCAGCATACCGCAAGAGAAGGTACATTTTGTCCACTCAAAACTCTCCATTTTTCGTTTCTGGGTACGCCATTCATGCCTCGTTGCTTCCCATAAGTTGGCTCGAAGTGGGGCTCTTTCGTTTGGTTTTATCACAAGACCCATCTTTGTGGCGTTTCTTATTACACCTGTTGCACAAGTGAATGATAGAAGTGGAATTTCCCTAGGCTGGATTCCACCTTTTGTTGGACCGTTCTGAGCCCTTACCAGGAATGATGTGAGTCCTGTATTGAGCACCAACTCAGCATCTGCCACGATATTCTGATGTCGAACGAAGGCATCCGCTAACCCTTGGACAGTCGTGTCGTGATCCTTGTCCAAGTGAGCCATGAGTTGGGCTCGAACCGAAGGTAATTCGGGGCCCATTACCTTCGTAACAATGTCACCTCAAGATGAGGAGAGCTATGCCAAGACATGGACCTGGGCTGAATCATTAGGCGTTCGAACATTTCTTCAATTGAGTTTGTTGCGTGGAAGGTCGGGTTGTTGACAAGCTCTTACCTCCATTATTTAGTCAGCTAAGCTTGTCAGGACAGAGAGATCGAGGGAATTCAGATCCTTCAGCAGTATAGCTTGAACCGATGTAGGTAATTTTTCCAAGAAAGCTTTCCATAACAAGCAACGGTTTGTGTTAAACCCGTTGACCAAACTCTGATTACTGTGTAGCAGCTGCGAAGGCCTCTTGGTGGAAGAGCTGTTGAAAACGCTGACTGTTGGATAGACTGGTTAGCTAGGAGCTGTTGAATTTTGCGTTGCTGGGATAATTTGGAACTCTCGGAAAATCTATGTTATGCACTTCAAACCACATGTCCATGTAGGTAGACGGGTTGGGCAAGATTGAAAAAGGGTTTTTGGGAGATATTGGAGTCCATTTTATCATCAGAAGTATCCTTCGGGGGTCACCAAATTTTCGCGGTCATAAGCACCTAAAATAACACTGGATCCTCCGAGGATTTCTAGGGATTTTGGGAGTATAAAGAAGTCTGATTCAGAGTAAGCTCCTCTTACGGTTCACTGAGTTTCAAAAACACGTCTTTTTACTTGAATTTGTGAGATCTGTCACAAGTGCGGGAATCGACTACTTTCTAGAATCTCTAAAATCGTCCTTAAATGATTCTCATTTATGAGATTTCAAGTCTGCGGATTTTGGTAACCGGATAAGGTGCTCAACTTCATTAAAATGCTCCTCATTACCATTTGGACAAGGAATCGCCTGCTTTTATTGCGACTCAAGAAGCCCTTGCAAATTATTATATACTTCCAGGAACACCCGCCTAGAAAATTTCCGCTTGTTAGTGCTATAAAAGCACAGTTAATCGACGCTACAGTTAAAGCATCAGTCTCATTCCTTGGTAGACTATCTTAACAAACATTTTAAGTCAAACACTCGTGATTTCACTCCAAATCTGCTAAGTGCTCCTTTTTCCTAACTGGTCTGGCTGAAACTCGACCATGTTTCCGACGCATGTACTGAAACCACCACCACCACACGATGCATTCATACCTTTTTGGTTGAAAAACTTGGTTACTAGCTATTAGTTAATCAGATAACGCCAGACAGAGTAATTTGTGGGCTAATTAAAGCGGAACACAAGTCATGACTAAGCGAATTGTGTTTAATCCTTGGTCGCTAGCGTGCTCCCCCTCAAAAGAGATTTGAAATCACCGCGAAAACTTCTTCTACAAAATAGTGCAGGTACAATGATGAACAACGCAACCATGGTGGTCGTAAAGGGAGTTTGCCGCGTTTCCGAGGCAGTTAAGGGTTCGGTAGGAATTGCAAATATATCCCCTTCGGTGTGGACTTTTGTTGCCACACAAGGAAATCCGGTGATTTGCAGAAGTTAAATTTCTAGGATGCGATTTAGTTAATATTTTAACATGGAAATTCCCTTTTGCATTTACGGTAATTGAAAATTCTTTCACATGGATGAAAAGCTTATCATTCATACCCGCGTGATATAATTTGAAGATAACTGCAGAATTTGGCAAAAATAAGTTTGGATTTCATGGTGGAACATGGGCTACCTGAATTTCGGTTACCGTTTTCTTACAACCGATTGCGCTGCTTCTCAGAAAAAGGCCTCAAACTTTATCTTGCGAATTCCATCTGTATTTATAAAAAAGTCCACTTACCGATGGAGGAACCTGAATTTCGTACTCAAGCATCCGTTGGAATCTTTGGCAATTAAAATAAATATGCGAGTATATCCATATTTTAGTTAAATGAAAAATAATACATTTAAATGAAAAACGAATTGTAGTTTTCCTTAGAATAGGTATCTTTGACTTTATTATTGATACTTTTTTACAAAGTCATGCTATGATTCTATATATATTTATTTTAAAATAAAATTTAACTTTTACATTGCACATTAAAAAGCAAAAATTATAATTACAAGTTAGTTGTTATCTATCACGCAATGTTATTAACTATTATTAATTGATCTTATTATTATTTGAGGTTTTTCTCTGAATTTTCGAAGCGTTAATGCCAACACATTATTATGGAAATGCAAACAAAACCTTTATAGAACTAGAAGCTAGAATCACTGTTATTATATTATAATTCATTTTAAAAAATTTGGTATTTTTTAAACAAAAGGAGAAGTTATTGGAAACACCTAGCATGCTGACATCATCACCTTGGAACATGTTATAAACCATCAAAACTTGGCATATTAAAGTGTTTTTTGCTTGTAGTATTTGTAAATATATATTTTTATTCGAAATGACTGTTTTAACTGTCGAATCATAGTTTGCCACCTTATTTCTGGCCTCTAGCAGCTAAAACTGATGAAGATTGGCTGCACGTGGGACATTCTAATGAAGTTGAGCAATTGGTATGGATCAATACTTTGGAGAATTGTGTCTGTTGTTGCCGCAAAAGGTGAAGCTGATCTTGTTGATTATTCATGGTGCATCCACCCTTTTGTCCAATCCCTATAAATCGATCGAAGGTGACCTAGAAAAATAGGTCAATTTGACAAAGATATTTATCGAATTGTCCAATACTAAACTTGCTTTTAATAAACTTGTGCTTGAATGATTTTTAATCTGCCTAGAAGCCGTAATTTGATCATAAATTGGCCTTTTCATCTTAATTAATCATTTAATTGCTGCAATGCCTTTTCATCCATCCATCCTGATTACTACAAGTAAGAACGTTTCTTCCTTAAATCCTCTAATTAAATAATGACTTACTGGTTACCCAGACATTGCCTCCTTAGTCTCTTGTACACCGGCCTTTGCACAAAAATCGTCCATGACTATTTAGTGACATGAAAGCCCATCGCCCAAAATAACCTTAGCCTGGTTCCACAAAACCCGGTCACGCAAAAAACTCGTTTGACAAATCGAAAGTGTTTTCGTGTTTTAGTGGCCTAAGGCATTATTTCTCCATAGAAACTTCATTACTAGTTTGTAGTCCGGGTCTTGTGGCTGCCTGACGCTAGCTAAGCTGTCTAGACATCTTGTCCATATCATGGTCTCAGAAATCCAAATCGCCAATCGAATTGTGTGAGTCATGTCCCCTTATTTTCAAAGCCGTGATTGTACAACCATCTTAACGGGGTAGTAAATCCATCGTGGAGTCTTGTGAACCAACCGCCAGAGCTCAGAGCGATCTAATTATAGCTCCTCACTTGTGCTTACAAATCACAAATGCACATTCATTAGTACAATCGTATCTCATGAAATCCGTTTGCTACATTCAAGGGTTGACTAGGCTACGATTAGTTATCAGACAATGTGTTTCAGCCTCGCTACGACGTAAATCCATCAAGCATTTAAACAAACTTTAAATTCGAAGAAGTGGAATATTAATTAAGAGAAAAAGTGGCAGTAAATTAAAATAAATTAGGGGGTTTTGTTTATTTCAAAATATAATAATTTTAAAGGGAGATATTAAATGATCCTCTGGCTTAAAAATCCAAATATTTTGGATAAAAAGGCGCTGAAAATATTTGTAGAAATCAGAAAAACTTGAGAACCCAAGGGGAAGATGGGATAGAGGCCACGGTCTATAAGCAACCTTTCTAAATACGTGTAGTTTTGTGTAGTTCGAAGCGTCCTTTTCCCTTGGTAGCAAACCTGACAAGACCCAAATACAAAGTCTGACGTGTGTGCCCCCACCAGCATCCAGATTCCGCGTCATATTTATGAATTGGACTTTGTTCGAGCAGTAGTATTCATCTGCTTGCTGGTTGGATAGAGAAAGCGCTGGGTGTGAATGCAATGACGTTACTACGACGCCCAGCGCTTTATTGAATAAACTTGGAGTTACCACGCGTCCCGCAAATTGAAGAGCTCCTCGCGGCCTTAACTAACACATCAAACTAGCATACAAAAACACCAGATGAAATCGTTGGCCAGATTCCGATTTTTGATACATCCTTGGACAACTTCCAGATATGGATAGAGCGGTTCTCAGATGCTATAGACTTAATGACCTCGGACACGACGGAATCGTTTGCTCTTACTACGTCTTAATAAATCAACATACGAAGCCTTTGACAAATATATACTTCCTAGGAAAATGAAGAAGGTGTTTTTCTACCTAAAATAGTCTAGACGGGAGGTGTTTATTCAACGAAGTCCCAGGCGTCATAGTAGCGACTTAAACAACTGTACATATTAAGCAGATAATAAGGAAAAGTAAATGAATTAGGCACCTGTTGGCAATTGAGGTAGCTTTCAGCAAAATGGCCAGGTTATGCAAATAACTCTGGCAGCGCAATTTCAGCCCAGGACCTTTTTTTATCGGCTGCCACCTCCTCCTCCTCCTCCTCCCCTCCCTCTTCTGAACTAACGAACCTTTTGTCTCCGTCTCTGCACCTCAGTGAGGCTTTTGGCCAATTAATGTATCGAAATAGAGTGCCCAGACTTCTTTGTTTGGCCAAAAAAAGGAGGAATAAAATCAGTGAAGGATGGAAATTTTGTGCCTAACATTTATTAATTAATCTTTTCTGTTTGATAATGTCAATTTAAGTTGAGGCAAAAAGAGAGACTGGAGAGGAAGAAATAAAAGCTAATTGGATGCGCAGATGAAACCGCTTTTTAGGAAAATAAATAAATATATTAATTTCTTATATTGCTCGTAGGACACTAAATAATTTAATTGTGGGTAATAAGTCATATCTTACACGATAGAATAGGTATTCATTTTTTTCAATTTGACATGTTAATTTAATAAAAAAAGATAAACATAGAATTTTATCAGGTCATCATTTTAGAAGTTCTCTTCTAACTTTAGTTATATTAAGTTAAAGTGGCTTGCACTTTATGAGTTTGACTTCCAAAAGCATCCCAGGAAAGAGAAAATCGTGGATGAACGTACAAAAGCGTATCCATATCAGCGCAGTTTTGAAAGTTGGTGAGAATGGAGAGAGAAGTATAGATTTAAAATTTTAAAATTTAAAAGGAATTAACTCAGACTCTTCATTTTTTCGAAAAAAAGTTAGCGATTTAAGAAACTTAAGTTGCGCTCATTTGTCCCTTAGGGTTCTCACAAATCTAACCTAGTAAAAATTCAGTTTCTCGGCAATTCAAGAATTTTTTCAATTCTAGCCAAAAGTAAATTAATTTTTTCATTCACTGATATTATAAAATCACTCTCATAGGCGAACAATAAATCATTTGAGCCAGGCAGTGGAAATACACAATGGAAAACAAAACAGAACAATTACTTTTGTTCCATTTGTGATCAGAAAGTAAAACAAATAGTTAGTTGCTTAATTTTTATTAATGGGAATCTAAAAAAATGTGGTAGGTTCTTCTTTAAAAACAGAATTCAAAGTCAAAGAGAACATACCAGGTGGTTGCTGTTAATTGGTCAGAAATGTGGTTAACGAAAACAGTATTTATTTGAATCAACAGACAAATAAAATGCACTATTGTAAACTATTTTTGAATCATATATTCTATTATTATAGAATATTAGCTTCGGAGGAAGTGGTTGCCTCGTAAGAGAGAGAGACCCCACAAAGCAAAACTGAGGTTACAAAGGAAAATTCCTCATTCACCTTAGTCTCCCAACCATCCTCTTTCTCTTTCTTCGATTCAAAACCGAAAGATTTTCAATAATGATACAATTAATCAGTCTAGTAAATACAACTCTTCAAATTTTGATGTCATTGGCTAAAACCGAGCCGTTATTTAAAGCCAATCGAAGCCTCGATCTATTAGATTTTTCACAAGTAGAAGATTATATTAAACTTATTTATTATTCACTAGATGGGTCCCTGATTTCCAAGCCATATTTGAGCACGTATTGACAAAATTCGGGGCACAGTTTCGCACACCTTTTGTAGACCACGGGGTCTTCACTGTCCTCGCTCTAAATTAGAAAACAAAGGGAATTAACTTATTTTAAATAGGAAATAGTTTAAAAGGAAGAGAGTCGTACAAGGACGGCTAAAATTTTACAGCCCTTTGGACAGGAGTCCATGCACACGTCCCCGGTCAAAATCCATCCCACCTCATCGTCATCTCCTTCTGCCACTATTTCTTGCTAAATTGTAGGAAAAAAGAATTTATTATCTAAATTTGTAAACAAAATATTTTCTTACTCATCTTGTCGACAAGTTCTGCATCCCTCCCAATAAGCTCATTTAATTTGCTATTTCTCAAATTTGCGCTGTGTAAAGGACAGATTAAAATTAAAAATTCATCTAATTAAAAGTCTAATTAAAAATTCTAAAGCCTTGTCTAGCTGTGTCGTGATAAAATATCTTATTATTTTAAAGATTTATACTTGCAGTTACTGAAGATGTCAAGTTGTAGGTGAGGAAAAGAGTTAAGAATGAGAGCAAATTTTGCATTTTACAGCGAAAATTTCCGCCCCCATTGACTGCAAATTTGCCCTTTCTATATATACTGAATGATACTAGTTCTTAATTCACCTAATAGTAACAATATTGACATAAGTATGGAATTATTGTGCTATGATATTCATCATATCGAAATGATGTTGCAATTTAGTAACAATTACTTAATTTTTGCGCGGAATAAAGCCATACAAATTCATTTCTATTTCTCTAAATAGACTATAGATGCATGTATATTTCCTTACATATAATTTATACTAAATATAATATTATATAATTTATAGTATATGTACATATATTTTCATTAATTGATAATGCTGTAAGTATAACTGTTATAAATGGAAATATTTGAAAAGGCCTTGAAGTCTACGGCTTTCAATTAAATGTCAGTTTATTGAATTTTCATAACATTTAGTGAATTTATGGAACTGATTGACTAAACTTAGACAATTTTTAAATATTTACTATATACAATGACTGAGATTTCCGGTACCCATAAACAACCTGTAATAGTCAAATTTAAGTATAGGAAAATGCTCAAATTGTGTGGAGTAAATCTAATAATATAATTTTTGTATACCGTTAGGGAAATCTAGTCTCATACTTGTGAATCCTATTGAGACTAAATGTGTTTTTTGAATGGCTCTCAAATTTTAACAAAATCGCAATCGGGATTTCAAAGTGTGCGCTTTAATGATTGTTTATCCAAGCGACGGTGCAAAGACAACGTGTTCAGCCTCGATTTGGTATCATGGATTTGACATCTGCTACGATTAGCAGCCTCATCCAAACAAACCTTCGTAATAAATTTTTAATTAGCAGGGCCATAAATTCTGTATTCTAGATATGATTTTCTAGGGCAAATAAGCAACAAAATCAGTCTGATTAAAAGTGGTTAAATAAATATATGCCAGAATAGCATAAGGCTTCCTTCCTAGATGGTTTCACATAGACTACACTTTCTCACCTTAACAGTTTTGACCCATCTTCGCCATTCATATGCTGGTGTTACCAACAAAAATGGGTGGCCGGAGCCCACAACAAGAACCATGATGGTAGAGACTAACTGATTCGCGAAGTCCAACATACATGGATAGGTGGCAACCGATGACTCCTCAGAGGAAAACACATTCTTCCAATTATGGAGGTCCCTAGCAGGTGGAGTAAATCACGATTCTTTCCAAGACGGGTCACGGCGTGCGCACCAAAAACGTTTATTAGTTGTGCTTGTGTTTGAGGGACACTCCCAACGGTGTTTTAGGATGAGGAGACGGGTGGCATGACTCACGCTCCGGTTGGGAGCTCGCTAATTCGGTTTGTGTGAGCGTGAGAAAGTAAAAGGCTGATGAGAACTGGGAGTTAGTTAGTTTGCCGCAGATTACGGTTATCGTTTGTGAATGATCACTTTTTCCTAAAAAAGCCAATTTAATCGTCGAAAATATGAAAACTATTTCTGGAATGTGTAAGATCATCTTGCTTTAGGTTTCAATGGAAGAAGGCTCTACCAGACACTAATTGATGACATTTCAGTATTCGAACGTTCTTGCAGTTGTTTAGATTTCAAATTCACTTAAGTCTAGTAGTTTTCTAATTGTAAATTCGAAAATATAAATATACATCATAATTTCGTAGTGGCGCCGTAGAAAATATAAGAAAATCTTCGGTGAAATAGAAAAACTGTGAATTTATGAGAATGGATAAAATCTGGAGCTCTTAGAAGTGAAATATTTTTCAATCATTTTGATAAATTTTTAAAATCGATAGCAATGGATTCGAAGCAGAATTTATTGAAAATTTCTAAATTCTTTAGAGTCTATAATATTATCAAGAAATTAACGAATCAAAATTTAATGAATACTCAAATTTTAAGTTATTATGATTACCTATTGTGTGTCTTTGTGCTCTTTTAATTAAGTTTGTTACATTTATGAAAAAGCACATTGCCTAAAACAACATCTTGACCATCCGTTTGACGATGTTATTATGAATTTATGACGCGGCATTTTAATGTCGTTTTTATTTAAAATGAAGACATTTTTGAAGTTCATTCAATGCCTATTATGTAAAATTTTGATAATAGTTTTAAATTTTAGAACTGAAGTTTTGTAACGATGGCTTTGCTAATTAAAACATTTGTTAATTATTATTTACGTGTTATCACTGGCCAAGACGACTCAAAACGGAACGAGCGTCTATGAAAACGAGGTAGACAAGGTCACAACGATGACTTAAACAAGTATATATTAGTATTCAGCTATTACCATAGAGAGAAATATGGTAGAATATTTGTGTGGAACTAAAAACATAAAAATAATAGATTCTATTAATATTCTAAGACCGTTGTAAAGTACGCGGTGCTATGCTATCTAAATGGTGTTATTAGTATACGTTGCGCCAGATAAAAGGCCACAAGGGACGTGGCGCTCGGTAAACTGCAATTTTAATTCGACGAAGTGTAAAGCGTCATGGCAACGACTCAAACAACAGTACATAATATAGGAGAGGGAATAAATTGCATTTCGAAATAATCAGAAAATTATAATACAATTTTCTGCAGATATAACAAAAGTGAATTGTTTGTCAAATATCTATCCGGTAGAAATAGTTATGCCGTTAGAGTAGAAAATTCTTAATATACTCTATTGCACAAAAGTTACTAAAACAATTTATATGTAAACGTTTTAATAGATACGACAACTATTTTTAACGAAGAAAAGACTTGGGATGCCTTCTTCAACCTTATTAGTAACCTTATTATTTTTACGGTATTTTAACTTGCTTAGCCATCTAATGCGCTCGCTCTATGACGATTAATTTTGATCAGTTAAACAAAATAAATAACAATTTTACGAGATTTAGAACTAATTGGAAACCGCATGATTGTCTTCTACTGAAAATTATAAGTAGGAATGTTAATTAAGCTGAGTTATTGTGGTTTACTTGGACAATTACTATCCAAAAAAGTCCGTTGGCATATGTTGTACTGTAGTTTTTGAGATATTCATTTCCTCTTCGGTTTTTCCAATTAATGAGACCTGAATTTTCGAAAAGGACAGAGCGTTCTCCGTGGACTTGAGAGTGGACATAGGTGAGAACACACGATGGTAGACGCCAACTCAATGCTCTACACGCTGAATCTGGTTTAGGTGAAATACAGCTATGCTTTGTCACCATTTGCCTTGTGAGTTCAACGGTGCGAACTGGAGGGTTTATTAGCAGAGTAGGAATGCAAATCGGCACTTAGTGTGGGAACGGCCTTTTGCACACCTGGAAACAACTGATTACTAATCAACTTGAGAGGCCCGCCTTGTATGACGTCATGCCGCCATAATTTGTTCACAATATAGACAACCTGCTCTGAACAGTCTGTAGTAAGTTGCTGGCTATGTTAGTTAGGAATTATGTAATCGGAGATCACTATTTCTATTCGGGGACGGGAAAGAACGAACCCCAAAATCGAAGTTTTTTAAAAGTGACCAAGTTCATATAAGTCACTTAAAAGATGAAGTGTCTCCCAGTGTCTTTTCACCCTTCGTGGGTGTGTTTAAGGCCAGATACTAATGTCAACGTTCTGTAGGAGACGTCTAGCAAATTAAACCCCCGCTCCTAGCTGTGTTCACGAATTGCCCCGTTTAAACAACTGTGTGTATCGATTTATTTACACAACATTTGTACACTGTAGTGATGGCCTTTCCCTCATCATCACGAGTCCTTTAGCAGCGCCGCGATCTGCCCCGGCAACAGGTGGACCATCTCCCTGGCGATTTCCACCTCCGGCACGTCGAATTCGTAGCCCTCCCTCGCATGTCTCTCCGCCACCGCTACCATCGTCTCATAGGCCGCCAGAGACCGCCCCATACACTCCACGCGGTCCCTTGTCGACGACTTCAGTGATCGCGACTTGGAGTGCAGTCGCGCAGAGTAGAAATGCGCCATCTGGTCACAAAAATTAAGATTTTAAACAATCTTCCAGTGGGCAACATTGTCGCAACTCCGCAAGACAAGCATTGATTGCTTTTATCGATCGTAAATTGTACTGGCCCGGTGGTTGACCAATGAGTGCTGTCAACCCAAATCTTAGCATACGTTCTCGGTAAACGCTCTGCTCTCCTGAAAAACTTAACAATCAGATGGCATTTCCTTTTTCCTTTGACCTGACAACACAAGTAACCCAATCCCGAAAGATGCGGGGGTATGCTCGGTCGCAGCGCTTACTAGAACCGTTCTCAACCACCGCTCCTCGTAGAACTCGGGTTCTTCGCCTGTAGAAGGGATGCGGAAAGAGGAGAGAAACCTCTCGTGCATTTGCAGAGCCCTGGTCCCGAGTGAGGAGACTTTCTTGATCTGCTTTGACAGCTCGGCTGTTGCCTCCTGTGACCCCGATGAGGCCTTAGAGAATAGCGTCTTTGAAAAGAGAAAAGGGAGAATCGTAATCAGTCGGTCAATCAAGGGAAATCTCTGCTCTAAAGTCTACTGATGTGTAGTTATTTACAATCTGTGGGGGTTCATGGACGTTCTTTTGGACACCTCTAACTAAAATAATGCCGTCGGATCCATGGATTTTTGGAGCTAAAATTAAACTCAGTTTTTCTCATAATTCCCTGCTATCTACAGCATAAAAACCATCATAATATGCTCGGCTTTTGAAGAAATAGAAGAGGTCTCCTGCCTTCATCTTCTCCTCATTGAGGTCTCGAAGAGCTGTCAGGGCCTGAGCACACTCGGTCATGAGGATGCGACAGGACACCATGTAGTACTGTGGATTTAGCTTGTGCAGCAGGTCTTCCAGAATGTCTGCTCGCCGCTTCTGCATGCAACACTGAAGGAGAAAGGAGTATGTATGTAAGCACAGACGCTCTTTAATAGAGAGAGGGATTTTTAAGCGCCAATTTAGATAAAACCTCAATAACGGAGAAACCATAGGCGCTAACAAATCACTGATAGTGAACATTAGACAACCGTACAAGCAAATACTTCATAAAATTAAAAAATATACTTTAAACTTGAAGTTAGATGAAAGAATCGAAAGCACAACGGGAGTTTTATTAAAATGGAATCGTCAAGCTTATAAGATCCTGTTAGTGTTGAAATTGTGTGCAAATTAAATAAGCATTGTGAATACACTACTAAACAACATGACTTCATTAGTAAGTGTTTGATAAAGAAAACAAAATCTTGAATGAAAAAACCAATCTTCTAAAATCTGAAACAAAAGAGAAGGAATCTAAAGCCAAAATTTGGCTGTCAGATGGTCGCGAACACTACCAATTGGGGTAAAACACTTTTATTAAATTTAATAAGACCCATTCGCCTGTCCTGATTAAATTCTGGTAGATAAGAAATCTTCCCCTTCTAACGAATTGGCTTAGAAGGATTGGCTATCCGAGTTGTGAGGTAATTTCGCATAATTACAAATAGTAACGGTACTCATGTCTATCGATGGATATTTAGAATGCTCAGCAAAGCTTTTAATAACAAATTTAGTTAGAACGAGGAAAGTTAAAATTCAATGACACTAGCAAAGGACACTGTTGAACGAGGTTATTTCGTTTTCTTGAATGCTCCAGGCACTAGGCTATATGAGAATCCTTCTGTCTAATTCAAGTTGCAGAAACCAATTTACCAGGTCCCTTTACTGATGCTTTTTTGTCATAAAGTGTTACCATCTTCGAATTTCAGTCACTTGAGATGATGAGGTTTCGATCTATTGCAGTGTTTATGAGTTGCGCTGATGTAGATACTGATTTCAAGGTCAAGGACGCGAACGAACCAATCACACACCACTTAGACACAATTTGTGCCCTATCACGATAATTGGTGTACACAACATTGTACGACGGCGTGCAGATGACACCTCATTTATTCTTTGCTAGTTTGTTTCTCCTAATACAAGGGTATACTCCCATCCTCCGTTTTCTCTTACCTTTGGAAGTTCATTAAAGTGATAATCACTTTACAATCCTACCATAGACAAAATGAAACCGTGTGCCTAATAACCACGACAACTTTCAATAAGGTAGACTGATTTTAGCAACAAATAGGTTGCCGGAGAAAAAATCTGGGCGTTCGCATACATTTCAGACATCATTATTTAGATTCACCGGCTCGGTAAATAAAGCCGGTCCTTTTATATACCAGTGCTTTAGAAGGCAACACACGAATCCAAGTTTAGATATGGCATTTCCACTAACTTTCTCAGCTAAATCGGCCTCAATTTTAGCAAATCAGGCCCGTATATCTCAATGTAATGCCACTGTTATCTATAAAAATCTTATCATTTTGTAGAAGAGCCAAATAAATGCGGGTTATCTTAGGGCGATTGTCACTGGAGACAATAACAACAATACGTTCCAGGTAAGAGAAAACCATAGATAGATGTATAAACCTGTATTAGGATAAATAATCAGCACGTAATGAATGAGGCGTTGCTTGCGAACTGCCGTACGGAGTTGTGTACACTAATTCTCGTGACAGGACACAAATTAAGACTAAGCGATTTGTGATTGGTCCGTGGACGTTAGTGGCCTGTCCTTGAACCAAGTAACCACATCAGCTTAGCGCATAAGCACCACAATCTAGTTGGATTTACCATTACATTTTAGCACTAGGTACTACTGATTTATAAGGGTACAAACAAATCAGAAGTTATACATGGCATCCCCACTAACCTTCCTAGCCAAATCCGCCTCAAATACCGACAAGAAGTCATAGGCATTGGCCTGCATTCTCAGCAGCTCAATGGCCACTGAGCAGTGATCATCTAGTCGGTAGTAGAGCAGAGCATCTCCCAGTGATCGGCAGGTCCACCGGAAGATTCGCAGAGCCTCCGCGTAGACTTTCGGTGGCCTTGAGAGTGCGCCGACGACGTCGGAGACGCTCAAGTTGTCAATGGAATCACCAAAAGCCTCTTCGAGGGCTGCCCTGGTGTCTTGGTGGAAGAGGTCCCCGTAAGTGCTTGGAGTTGTGGGCTCGGCAGGGTCACAGGTAAATTCTAAGTCAAAGAAGATTCTCAGTGAAACTAACAGACAGTTCTGAATATTAGTATCCAGAAAAAATAAATTAAGTAACGCAAACCTTAACTATTTACATGAAACATATCGACGGATAAAAGCGGGAAACCCTTATAAATGTTTTTAAATTTCTTTGAATATAATTTGCACCATATTTCCTATCCGAAATTGTAAATAGTTACTCACTTGAAGCCAACAGCGTCTTGGCACCGCTTTCCAGAAGTCCAAAAGAAAACGCAACGGTCAGCCTGGCGACATCTGCCCAAATCTTCGTTCCTCGCAGCCCCTCTCCAAGGTCGTTTGTTTGACTACCACCGCAATACTTCCAGGCAATTCTGGGCGTATAGAAAGAGCCCCACTTTAAGTATTCTGCTTATATGGCGTAGAGAAGTTTAGTCAAAAGTGTGACGGTAGGACATAGAGCATGACTACACAGGCCAGACAAAGGGCTTAAGCTCATATGCCCATTCAGTTCCTTGACCGTAGTAAACAGAATGACGAACTCAAGAACCAATCAAGTGAGGATGCAGCTCCTACATATTAGATCCATGCCTGTATCATGTAATTACAACTTACTGGACGACTGTAACTCAAGATGAGTTGACAGAGCAGACCTCAGCTTTTTTATGCCATGCGCATCAAGTTTAGACGTATAAACTCACATTTTTGCAGTCATGAGGCACTCTAATGCATACTCCGAACGATTGCTCTCATGGTAGTATTCGCCCAAGGTCGCAGCATTGGTTGACCAATCCCGAGGATCGAACAGTTGGAGGCTTCGAACCAGCCAATCAGCGGAGGGCACCGACACTGAGTCGCCTTCATCCAGTCGCGTGGTCTTTTGGTTCACAACTCCGTACTCCGATAAAAGATTGTCGATATCTGGGGCCAGAGTCAGTTGTCTCAAGAGTGTCTCTTGACAATACTCCGCCGATTTGTGTTTTTCCTCCCTATTTCCATACACCTGAAATGGAACTCCAGTGTAGTAGAAATGCCTACTTGTGCTAGCATGAAGAGAGTAGTTGTGTAGTTGCATTCGAACATGATTGACTGAATGTGGGCTTTTTGGTTAGGCGAGTATGAAGAGCACAGAGTTTCCCAGCATTCTGGACCGGAAGCCGGATCAATCAGAGTTTTATAGTGTTTGTAAACAGTTTGAGCCTTCAAAAGCCACCTTAGAGATGACTGGGCTTCGTCTTCAGCGTTTGCATCGGTTGCAACAGCCAGTGAGTTGTAGACATATTGAAGAAGACCAGAAAAATGTTTCAGCCTGTCGTCTTCGCAGATATCTGTGAGTGATTCGATGAAATTCAGTACTTCTAGAAGTCGAGACCGAGCCTCTAAGCGAGGTTCTTCACACTCAATGAAATTGTTGGCTAACTTCGTTGTAAAAAAACCCCAAATGAGAATGGAAATGAAATCGTTGCTTGGTAAAAAAGGTTTTGCTTTTTCTATAGTGTCAATGAGCACTCCACGGATTTTGTATTTGTTTGCGAATATTGCGTTAGGTTCACAATCGTTTGGAGATGGTGAAAATTCCAATTCGTAAAGGCTGTTTTTGACTTTAGTAGTTTCAGCAATAAAGAGATTAATTTCTTCATTCATACCCTAAAAATGTACGATTGTGATTATAAAATGTTAAAAGGCTAAATAAAATGAGAAACTAGTCAAAATTCAACGCACACCCACTAAATGATGTTTCTAACAATGCCAGCGCTGTCACTAACAACGTCCTTGGAACATGCTTAGTGGTAAGGAAAAATGACGTTTAATAATCAAATCAGACACTTATTTATAAATTGCCATTTAAAACCAATTGTTAACTTGTTTGAGATTTCAGATTGTAACTAAATTATTCATTGCGTAATTGGAAAATCAGCTCACATGCAACATACTTATACCACCCAAAACTAAATACTTAACTCTCCTTGAGTATTTCAATTAAGAATTCTGATCCGTTTTGCTAACAAAACATGCAGATGTGATTAGACAAATGCAAATGGAGAATCAGATAAAATCGGATAATACTGAAGTGGTCTTTTATTTTATACGTTAAACGCATAGCCGAATCAGGTGGTAAGTATATTCCTAAAATAGTTCGACAAGTTAGAGTCTGTAGTGCACTTTAAATCTATGCTGATGAGATGTGCTTCTCCAGTATTCTTAATGTGAAAAAGCGAAAGCATCCGAAGAACTGAAAGTCAGTTTTATTTCCAACCTTAAATATTTCGAAAGGCTCTAGTTAGGTGCATAGAGGCAGAGGTTAAGTATAACAGTATTATGCCAGCTATTTAACTGTTGATATAAACCTAAGACTAGTCTTGAATGGCTGCCGATTTTGCTATCTCAGATTCCATACCTTTTTCACGAAAATATCGTTCATTATGTGAAATATTTTATTTAAAAGTCAATATGTCGTCGTCAATAATATTTAATATTCTGGTGCAGAAATCGGCTAATTACTATTCTCACTACAATTGCATTTCCGAAATTCGAGCAGGTCACATTTTTTTCAATTTATCACACTGCGGATTTCCTTAATATAGTGTAGCTCAAGTCAGCTTCTATGATTGATTGTGCATAATTATGTTTATTTGAATTTTAAGCAAAATATTATCTAGAAGTTTAAATATCCATTAAATAATTTTTTAAAACGAAAAAATAAATATGATTGAAAGCAAATATAATTTCTAGTATGCTAATGTTAATGAATATTTGGGACGGATTGATAATGTTAATATTCACTTACGACCTTATCCCGCCCTCGCCTTGCTTTCACGTTCGCTTTAGCTCGCCGATGGGTGTCCCTGAAATGAAGCTCGTCATTCCCTTTTATACACGTCGTGAAACTGTCTCTCCCACTATCCAACTATTCAGACAAATAGATTTGGACAACGATGGTTGGATTTCTAGGGAAGACGTCAAATTATTTCTCAAACAGTTTGATATTAAGTTGACTAAAAACAACCTTGATGTCCTCGCACAGGTAAGATAGTGCTAACCTTAAATTGGATCTTACTTAGATTTTGCTTTCCAGTGCTTTCTTGAGCGCTGTGGAGTTGAATCCGAGGACGGTCGCGTTGATATCCACAAGTTCTCGCACTATGTTCATGAACAGGACCGTCATCTTTCACCCATCTACGCTCAAATGGATCGCAATATGCAAGGCAAAGTCGATTTGATTGACCTGCAGGCTTTCTTCATGAAAATCGGTGTTCCGATGGAGCCCACGGAGGCCAAGCGTCTTTTGCGCTGCATCGACAAGAATAACAACAACTGCATCGAGTACGAGGAGTGGCGCAAGTTCCTCCTCTTTGTTCCAATCAGTGATGTCGCCAGCATAACTCAATTCTGGCGCCAGGGGGCTGTACTTGATCTCTCTGTAGACCCTGTCATTGCCATTCCTCAGTTCATGAAACACGAGCATGCCCTCAAACGCGACGTGCTTCAATTGATTGCCGGTGGCACAGCCGGTGTAGTTTCCCGCACCTGCACTGCTCCAATCGATAGATTAAAACTGATGCAACAGGTTTATGGGTACAAGCATAAACACAGCGGATTTATCGACGGTAAGATGGTCTTTGTCTATAACCCTCCCTTCCCCTTTAGCCTATCGGTACATGTTGCGGGAGGGCGGCATTATCTCCCTGTGGCGCGGAAACATGATCAACTCCATCAAAGTTGCCCCGGAGACGGCGATGAAGTACACCACCTACGAGAGGTACAAACGTCTCCTCATGGATCTGGATGAGGATGGGTTTTTCGATGAACACCCCGTTGTCACAAAGTTTGCCTCGGGATCTTTGGCTGGTCTCACTGCTCAAACCGTTGTCTACCCTATGGAAGTAAGTTTGTTGTTTGATATCTGGTGTATAAGAGTGCCTCTTGTTATAACCTGATCTTCGGCGGTAGAATTTATTAGATTTCGAAACTCAGGTGACAAAAGGCTTGTCAGATGCGATGCCTCATAAACTTGATAGTTCACCAACTGATGAAAATGTTTAAAGCCTTAAGTGGCCAAACTAAAAGCAGTGGTGTTCCCTATCCCAGCTCTCTGAGTGCTCGAAAAAATGCGCTTTTTGTCGTCTCTAGCATTGGTGCGAAAGCTGGTTTTAGTGAGATTGCAATCGTTAAACTGTGCGCTTGCTTAGTTCGGTACTTCAGCTAACGTGTTCCACCTCCGCCCTAAATGCTGGACTTGGGAATGTCTCATACGGCACCTCTTAATTCGCACGTTCTTTATTTTACCGATTGTTTGAATCAGGTATCACTCGACGTAGTTTTATTCTATTCACGTTAGTATTGACCGCCTACAAGGGCCAAGACTTTGTTTTGATAACTCGTGGCACTTGATTTCCGCTGGTTGCAAGAAATGGTGACTGCAGTTTCAGTTCCACTTCGTCTCTGGCTTACTGGATAGCCTTCAACTTTAACCATCTGGGACCTCCTTGGTTGCTTAGAGATTTTGAAGCAGAAAATAAAACTTGAACCTGAACGTTGACATGCCCATTTAGATGAGGAGTCCTCAGTCTATGTGATCATGTTTTCCTACCGTCCCTTGCCTTTGTTTAATGGATTTTGAAGTCGAAGTAGCCACTTCAAACATCAAGGGACCTCGTTTTAAGTTAACTCTCGGAATCCGAGTGGCCCATTTGTGATTTCTGAAGCACGAAAACATTGAATTTGAACGATTAACGACCTATCCAGGGAAGAAATCCTCATTCATTTGTCGATCCGACTGTTGACGTACCATGTCTTAATCAGGTGACGCCTGAAGATTCCCATTCTTTTACCTATCATTTGATTCAGGTATCGTCTAATATAGTCTTGACCGCGTATCAAGATCGGGTCATTGTGCCAGATCTTCGTTCTACTAGCCCATAGCATTTTATTTCCACTGGTTACAGAAATTCTAAATCTAACATTTTGGTCCTCTTTCGTCTTAGGCTTACTCCCCAAAATTGGATCCCCGTTTTCGACAATTTCAAACCCGGAAAGCCATAATTGCGTAGACAAGGTGCCTTTAAGTTCTTAGAGATTAGATCCCGCAAGGCGTATTCGGAGATTTTGAATCATACAAAATGCGTCTTCTGACTATTTGATCAAGCTTCCCCTACCCCTTTTAGGTGTCTCTTGAGTGTGTAAAATGGTAAAGCCCATGGCCTTTATCTTTGTCTCGTGACCTCATGATATTTTCTGATTCATTCTGAGCGCTTAAAAAACTCAGAAGATAAATCTTCGTTCTTCCGCCTATTCAGCTTAGTTGTCTTGCCATGTTTTACTGACCGACTGAATCTCAGTGTATTCGGGTGACGCCCGAAAATTTTTAACCTGAACGAATCAAAAACTACTCAATTCGGTTAAGTTCCTGGTCTTGTTTTAAATTTTTATTGAATGATCATTCACCCATTTGACGCTGGCCTGGGTCATTGCACCAGCTTTTCATTTTTCGTAAACCACCAGTAGCTTTTCCACGCTGGTTGTGAGAAATTGCTGGGGAAGTAACTGATTTAGACAACAAACACACCCCCGGTTCCTTCGATGGTGTTTTTTGCTTACTCCCAGAATCCTCCTAACATACTTCTTGAGTTTGAACTGAGAAACTTCTCTGGGTTCAGAACTGATGAACCAGTTCCTTCGAGATTCTGGAAGTGAGGATTTCGAGTCCCTTGAAGGTGCACGATTGCATCTCCAAATAACTACCACATCCAATGGCGAACAGTAATGTAAAAAGCACAGGGCAGGGTGTTTAAATGTTCAAATACGCATTAAATGGGTAACGTACGTAAGAACTGTTCCTACGAGGCGATCTCGGAACCTAAAACGGACTTGTAGTGCATTCAGGCAACTCGTGAGCTGGATTAGGAAAGAGACAAATAACTGAGTTTTCGAGCCCTTGATTGTGTTCTAATTTATCTCCAACTACGCTCAAGAATCCAGTTGACATTTCTGGCGGCTACCAACCCTGCGTTTGAACGATGAGAAACTTAGCTGGGTAAATGGCCACTCAGATAGTAGATTGTCGTTTATTTTACCTTTTTATACGTCTTTATCTGCCCATGTTACATGGGAATGTCTCCTATGGCACTTCTTTTTAACTGTGTGTTTCTTGGTTACGTCCTGTTTCATCTTCAACTAACTGCCAGAATCCCGCTAACAGATTCGAAGGGATACTGAGAATTTCAATCGTAGCAGATCTATCCGGGAGCACAGAACTATCCAACATGGGAATCTTGAGTCTTTTTCGATTCGCTTGTCGCCTTTGTCGGTTCCAAGACCGAGTGTTTTCATGACTGTTTTCTAAGGTATCTATTTAAAGTGTACTTAAACTTTAAAACCAGTTCTTGGGAACGTCCAAGAATCGGATCATTGTGTCGGGCCATCATTGTGTAAACTCCCGGCATTTGTTCCGCTCTAGATGCTAGAAATCGTGACAAATGGCTAAGTCAGGCTGTTTGCTCGTTTAAGAGCCATCTTTGCTCTAAAAACTACACTCAAACACGGATCACTTGCACATTGCGTCTAAGGAACCTCTTGAAATTGTCCAAGAGGCTCTGTGTGTGAGGGAGGTGAATTAGAACCTCTTTCGAAATTCATTCTGACTGTTTCAGGTTCTCGAAGAAGAGGTCAGAAGGGATCCCAACGGAAACGAAGTCACTAGTCTTTTACATTAACACAACCCTCTGACCTTGTAGGTCATTGGACCACACCTTTGTAGTGTAAACTCACTCACTTTGTCCACGAGAAATCGCAGAACCTAGATAGGGTGCCTGGGGATTTCGAATAGGGAAAGGCCATTATAAAAGATGGGAGAATTCTTTGGTTGGAGAAGACCACTGGTCCCCAACAACGCTAATTAGTGCTCAAGGGAACCAAACAAGTGTTTCTGAATGTAAAGGCTCAGATTTCTCACTGTTAGCTGAATTTTTATGAGGTTTCTGACTCTAGAAGAGGCGGCCTCCAATCTTGGCTGTTTCAGGAACTCGAGATCTGCATAAACGACTCAAAAATGAAATCTTTGCCACAAGAAATCAGTTTCATTACCATTTTTGCAACAAAAGAAAACATTTAATCACGTTAGATCCAGGCCAAGTTCAAGGTTGTGGTCGTCATTGTTTTGTAGTGGCATTGTTGTTTGAATGAAGTGGTTGAAGTAGTAGGGAATAATGAAGCGCATTTCTCCTCGCTTGTTTTACTCCAACTCCCGGCTTCCGGGTGGCATATTAAGTGGTTCCAAATAAAGAAAACTCGAAGTTATGCGGTTGAGAGCACTCTTGAGACGAGTAGAGAACTACAGTCAGGCGAAGACCGCTTCGTCCTTGTTCCGTCTTAATAGACGCTCTGGAAACTACCAGGATGCCAGTTATTGCGAGGAAATTGAAGGAATCTGAAGCAAGCTTCCTTCCTGCACTGTTTCACGTACTCAAGACCCGAATGAGACACCTTTCTTGCTAAAGACCTATTCAGAAGCGAATTCAGCGTTATTTTTACGTTGGAAGTGAGTTTTTACAATTTCATAAAAGCACAATGAAGCGTTTTGTAATCAGATGGCTCTTGAACACGTCAGGTCCTTGTTTGCTGTAATCTCCAGGCATTTGGTAGTTGTCACAGAGGTAGCTAAATCAACCGTTTCGTTCATTTGAAGAGAACGAAAAAAGGCGATCGCTTGTAGGTTCCATCCCAGTAGACGCTCCGTCTAGTTCGAATGAGGCAATCAGGGCAATAATCAGGGAGATTCTGGTTGTGAAAGAATTGATTTGGAAGCTCTTTCGACATTCATGCTGGCTGTTTCATGTTTACAAGACCAGTTCAGATCTATTCAGAATGGAAATCATCACGTGGAGCTACGGTTTCGGCCATTTCATAAAACTACCACACTTCACTGCATGGGTTCTGTTAGAATTTTTAAAAATTTAAGGTGATGAAAATGTCTACTATGATGAACCGGAAATGCGATATTTGCTTCGCCCCCGTAGGATAAGGTTTTCTCCTAGTAGATTATGAATGGTACCGGCATAAACGAGACATTGTGGTATATCGATTCCCACTTAATTCAGACGATTCGTGAGCTGGACTTGGTCATTTCATCTTCAACTAACTGCTGGAATGCAATTGACGTATTTGGCTATTACTAGCCTGAAAACCCTTGAGCCACAATTCAAACCATTTGTAGATTTCTAACCAGGGAAACCTTGAATTTGAACCATCAATGGTCCATGGAGGGTTTTGGGAGTTCAAATACACCCCCAAAAGGCTGACCGCCGTGGTTAACACGTCTTAGCGGGTGGCACTGGTCTGTTGGTGCCCGAGACAAGTGGCTATGACGTCTGGCGTGGTGTGACAGCTGCCTAGAGACTGGATGCAACAGGGGAATTTGGCTCTGAAGGTGCTGCGGAGACGTGATGAGCGGGCATGTGTTTTCCTGTGCTGGTTATTCGAGTCCTAATAGTGCTCCAATTCGTCCCCAGCTAACTACCATAATCGCGGTAACACATTTGGTCATTTGAAACCTGGAAACTCCGCAGTTTGAACGATGAGAGAGACTCAGCGGGAGAAATGACTCTTTAGAAGAGAAATTTTGATATTTTTGACAGGTTGGACCAACTCTTCCTATCACGTGGAAGGATTGGATCTTTCCGGGACTTGTGGCGTTGTGTTGGGTCTTTGTCGCGTAATCACCCACTCCATTTGCCCCACTCCAGTCGCGTGAAATCGTGAGAGGGTGTAGCCAATTCAGGTGACATATTTTCCGATGTCGAACAAAGGCATCCGCTAGCTCTTGGTCAGTCGTGTCGGGGTCCCTGTCCAGGAGAGCCATGAGTTGGGCTCGAGCAGAAGACAACTCAGAGCTAGTATTTTACCTGGATCGGCCTGAAAATTGGCTCACATATCTTCCTCCATCGTTTCAGGTGCTCAAAACTCGTATGTGCCTTCGAAAAACCGGCCAGTATTCCTCAGTGATGGACTGTGCTGCGCAGATCTACAGAGAGGTCGGTGTGCGTGGCTTCTTCCGTGGTTACTTCGTCAACATGGTTGGTGTCCTTCCCTACGCCGGCATCGAACTCGCCACTTACGAGGTGAGATTCCCATACTTCTCGCGCCTTATTGGTCGAAATTCGCATTCCCACATGGTTTTTTGGTGATCCTCTGCTCTCCGACAGACGACTTATCGATCTACTCACAAAAACGTGCCGGTTACTCACTCCTAAGGGTGTCGTGAAAACCACTTGTGTCCCACTAGTGTAGTTGGAGCTTCGTCATTGTGGAAAGGTGTCGAATGTCGATTGAGTTGGCTTCTTCTTCTTCTTCTTTTTCGGTCTCTTGTAGTGGTTGAAGTCGGCCTACATCCAAAGATACATGAGTCAAATCCTTCGGCTCTCTCCCCGAGTCTTCGCTGACAACACGTGAGTTGGCCACTCTCCCTTGTTCCACACCGTCTTAATGGGGTATTTGACGCCCCGGGGCTCTCTCTTTGTGAGGTTGTCGAGACAAGCTTGTGAATTATTGCCACACGAGGTCGCGTGACAGTACTGTGTGTGTAGGTGTGGGTGTACATGTTTCACGGGCCCATAAACATTAACCAGCTTTACCAAGTCGCCGAGCGCAGCTGTGGGAAGCGGATGCCTTCCAAAATGTGCGCTCCGTTGTCTGCCATTCAGCAGTTTCCGAGTTGGTAAAAGCTGTCTAACACGCACACACGTGAGGGGTGGTGGTGTGCTGTTTACATCACGTTTCCCTCCTTTTCACGTTTTGGGAAAAAGTTTCGATTTCGTCCATGTGATTGACAGGATGGGGAACAGTTTCCATTTTTTATCCTTCATGTGGTGAAGAATGCGAGCTCTATTTGTGGGTTCAATTTCACAGGAACCGGTGATGTCGCACAATTGTGTGTTTGTGCCCTTGAGAGAACGGTAGTTTGAGCGTTTGTGGTGTTATGGTGCGGACCTTGAGTTAATCATTGGACGATTTATAGGGCCCCTTAGAGTAATTGTGAGAAATTTTGACTAAGAGACGAACAGTAGCTGTAAAAATGATGTTTTCCACAGAACACACCCCATGGTAACTCCCTGTATTGGTGACGAATGTTGTTGAAGTGGTCTGGATGATTTGTATCTTCTGTCCGCCAGACGCCTGCATAGAAGATAATTTGGGCTTCTTAGACCTAGTGCTGTTAATTAAATGAGTCAAATTGGAATTCCGAGCTGGTATAGTCTCTGGTGCTTTCTCCAGGCTCCAAAAGGCAATGACACATTGCCAGAACGGTTTGTTTATTGCCTGTTGGCATCGGGATGCGTGGAGGATGACGCAAACACAGTTATATTATGTGTGCGTGAGTGCATTGCATTCCCACCGACGGTAGGAAAGCATGCTTGAGAGGGATGTCAGCTGATTTTACACGTTTTTCCTCCTGAAACGCCAGCGCTAGCCTGCCACATCATTCCCCGGCTTTTCTGCTATTCCAGGAGCAACCCGAACCTCTACATCCACCCCCCATCGCACATCATCCCCTTCATTGCGGCCACATCCTCGATGCTGGGCATCGTGGCCACCTACCCCGTGGCGCTGCTGCGCGCCAAGTTGCAGGCCTCCTTCTACTACCACCACCACAACGGCGATGGGGGCGGTGTGGTGCAGCGGAGTCCGCTGACGGTGTCGTCGCTTGTGCGCACCATCTGGCGCGACGACGGCCTGGTGGGCTTCTACCGGGGCCTGGGTGCCAACCTGGTGAAGGTGCTGCCCGCTACCGCCATCTCGATGCTCACCTACGAGACTATCCGTCGCGAGGTGAACCTGGGGCCCATGGGCTCGGGATGAGGCACACTGCCTCTCCCCCCAGCCCGCGTTTTGTACAGGCGTCTATTTGTATGTGCTCGTTAGGTGATGGAGAGAAGAGACGAAAAAAGAAAATAGAATAAAACCAGATTTTTTGATCGTGAAGAGGTTTTGCGAATTTCGGGGAGGAATCGGGAACTAAAAGGGGGGTAAATCGGAGGATTTTGGGGATTTTTGGTGGTCTTCGAATTCTTTCTCCATAGTCGGAATTATCTATGATCCTTCAGAGCGACTTTCGGGTGGTTTTTCGGGAAAAGGTGACCATGCTGCTGGGTTTTTCGCACTTTCCAACCAAAAAGCTGAACGTCGTTCGGATGAACTTCTCTACTCCTCCTACCGTTTAATTAAGGCGTTTGTTTGTGTGCTTAAGAAAGGAAGATAAATAAAGCTAGGTCTTCCTTTATGTGGCAAGTGTGGGAGCTTTCTTGGTGGTTATTCCACTAGGAAAAAGCGAAGAGAAAGAACACGAGGGAGGGAACAAGAAGGAAGCGGTGAAATGAGAGGCAGATGGAGATAAACAGAGGACAAATTGGAACATATTTCCTGAAACGAAGAGGGAAGATTATAGGGTGAAAGTGACAAAGAAGAAGGTTGAGACGAAGATTGGAGAAATTGATGACAAAGAGAGGAGATTTATTGAGACGAATAAGAACAATGAGGAGAAAGAGGAGCAGAATGGGGCTGTAAAAGAGGGGATGTGGAGCTGAAGGAGGTGGATTTGGGAAAACACGGAGAAAGAGAGCCAAGAAGCAGGGAGAAAGATGAGCGAGAGAAGAGGAGCAAAAGAACACAATTAGATTCTTTATTGGTGATGTGGTTTTCAAAATGCGGTTCAAGAAAGGATCGGTGAGAGATGCTGGGGAGAAATATGGTCATTTTTTAGCTCTTTGGGTTGGTTATTTGAGTAGGAAAAAAATAAATGAAGAAGATTGGAAAGGTTTTATAAAGTACGAGGTCCTATTCTACCCCAAATGGTACGATTACTAAACGGTCACAGGAGACGGAACGCGCAGTAACTCCAAAACTTATTCAACAAACTGCCAGGCGTCATAGTAACGACTTAAACAACTGTACATATTATACAGATAATAACGAAAGGTAAATAAATAATTTTTCAAGATAATCAGGGATTTATTAATATTGTTTTTTAAAGATATTAAAAGGGAGAGCAAATTGTAAAATAGGGTCTGGGAAAAAAATAATGTGGAAACGTGTTAGTACTACCAACTGATTGCTGCGGTTATGGATGAGAATTCACCACCTGCTACAAACAATCCCTTTTTGTTTTAAAAAAGCAGAACAACCAAATCGTGTTGTTTTCAGACAAACGTTTGAAAAATGAGGAATATTTGGGAGAAAGTTGGATATGGTAGGAAAAAATTATAACATTTCGTACAGAAATCTGTTTGCAAGCTTAAGGAGAAGGAAGAGACGATGACGAATACTTATTTATTACGTGGCAGTTTTAAAAAGAAAGTTGATTTATCCCCAGAAAGTAATATCTCCTTAAAACCGAACTATTAATTTTGATAAATTGATTCTTCTCTCCAGTCGTTACTTCAATACATATGTGTTTAGCTAACTCATCATTTTAAACAAATACAGCTCAAATAACGAGATATCGACCAACGACAAATTTCAGTTATCCCTTAATTTGATTTAGCCTAACACAACAGAAGTGTTCTGACCAGTTTTGAGTTGTTTAAACGTGTTTTTTGTTGCTACTGATCCACCCACGCTTATCTGCCTTCTCAAAACCATGCGAGAATCATTTAAACAATAACAAGCTCTGATTCAGCTTGTGATGTGAGCACAGTAGGCATGTCCAGTATCTGCAAAGTTCTATTAGCATATTAAGTGACCTGTGTTCTGATCGGGCGATTAGTTTTATCCAATCAGCTTCAGTGAGTAATGAGGATTGGCCCTCATTGGCTCCATGGCGCTACTGGGTGTTGACCTGAGAGCTTCGTCGCACTGTCTAGCCGGTCACACCCCGCACCTAATTGCGTGTCTGCGTACAGTTCCCCAATTTACCAACCCCTTCCACAAATCCTATACGGAGTGCGCGCATTGAACCTACATCTTAGTGACGAAGGTGTTGACCGATAAACTCCTTTGTTATAAACGCTCTGGCACAGACGTCTTCCATTCTTCCTCTGATATTGGGGGATTTAAACAAAATGAGTGTAGCCTAACTGACATTGAAAGCGGTTTGGCGTTTCCATGATAAAAGTACTCAGCACGCATCACTGGGCCCTTTAATTTCTGAAACGATTATGTAAATAGGTTTCATTTGCACTTTATGGAAGAGTTTGCTTTTCTGGGGCAATTTTGGCATAATAAAGGACTCTGTTGGCATTTAAAATAGCCACTCTGACCGTTAAGAGTACCTCCAATGAATTGGAATTAAAAAGCGTTGAGAATTGGATGAAAAAATATCTTTCAATTGTTTATACATGCTAGTGATTTTAAAACTCTGAATGCATTTCGTGTGAGCATTACAAATATCCACATATTGATAGCACTTTTTAAGACACAAATATGCAACATCTTCACATTTCATCATTGCATTTTTTTCAAATTTAGTTTTTAATAATCTTGTGATTATCGTGGGGTTTAATTAAGAAATTTTTATGCTACATTATCATACACACTCATCAGTACACAATTAGTTATTTCCCCAATGTGGTAGATAAAAGCTTCGCTAACTACAGAATCGATGAGAGTGTCAAATGATAGTTTATAATTTACTATAAATTAAATTAAATATAAGGAAGTTAATTTTTCAAACATTGCTAAAATTACGACTAATAATTTCCATAGTTAACAGTGATTCGAAAGAATCCATAACAAATTGCCAGCTATCCTATTTCACCTCTTCTTCTAATCTATATTAAGTTAGAAAAATTACTATTTGTAAATTTCTGAATTTATGTATACTTAATTACACCATTTTTGGGCATAAAGATAATTTTCAATAACCAAGTAACAGTTATAAGCACTAGTGAATTTCCAGTCCTAAGAGTGATCAAATGCTTTGATTACCTGATCAGTAGTCAGTAGGTTCTACTAATTTTTTAATTTAGAAAATTCAGTCAATATCGAGGGCAGAAGTTTTCGACACCGTGTTATTTATATTCCCAGGTAAACAAATCGCAGAAATCGCCACATCTGAGTGGATACTCGAGTGTAATTAACAATAAAATCACGTTTCAGGTAATATTAAATTCAAATTTCCGTGGTAAGTCATGAGGATTAGGAAGGTTTCTGGGCTTAGGAAAACAGATGAGCACACTCGATTTACCCATAATCAATGACAATTGAATCACAATTTTTATTATTTGGGGAAATTTAGGAAATTAGATATTATATATTCCATTTCAGGAGAAAAAATAAATCAGAAATTCAAACCACAGTGACTAAGTAACAGACGTTGGGTGATAAATCCGTCTCGTTAATTACAGTCTGGATGTACGAGGGTGGATTGGAAAATTATGTGAATTTTTAGGAAATAAACTTATTTTAAAAACCCTACTTGGCCAGAGATTAATGTACTATTACAGTAGATATTTCCAGCATAGCACAGGCGAATTGAGGCTGTAATTAATGCCACAAAAAGTTGTGGACCTACACCATATTAAAATATGAATTAGGTTGATTTTTTAAGATTTGCCTCACTAACTAGGGACTGAGACACATGACTGCGTGGATTCTATAGATTTACGCTACTTTCTACTCTGAACTTCATATTTTTAGGGGTATTAAGAGAATCTGCGAACTACTTGGGCCATCCTTGTAAGTAAGGTTAAAGAAAAGAAAAGAAAAGATGAACTACCCATTTACTCCCTACTTAGCTCCATCACTTTTTTTCCCTAACTCAAAGAAACCACCAAAAGAAACGGCCCATTTTAATGCAGGAGACGAAGAAGCAAACCACTGTGCCGCCACCACTTGGCTACAAAATTATAGCTCAACTTTGTTAAATTTCAGTAGATGCAAGGATATTTCGATTACAAGGCGCGTAGTCAGTTTGAAATCAAACGACGGTGAAAGGTTAAAAATGGATTTTATTAGCTAGAGTATCACTATCAGCTTTTGTGTGAACAAAGACAGGAATGCCAGGGTAGGTAGTGGTGACTTGTGTGTGTCTTGGCCTCCATCAAAGCTGAAATAATAATGAGGACTCATGGCGCACTCACTGACTCCTAGACCGGCCTAAAAAATGATCTCCAAGTCTAACGCCCAACGGTATCCTCAACTGGCTCACAGGGAGTCCTCTACTCCAGATAATACTCAGGAGGCAGCACTCCTGCCATCATTCTTGCCATTACCACTATAAGTGAGACACTCCGAGAAACGACTGTTTCAGTCGCCTTCGGATTTGAAGGGGAGGAACACTTCAATTATGTTTAGAATTTTTCGATTATCTTGAACTATAATTTATTTACCTTTCGTTATTATCCGCATAATATGTACAGTTGTTTAAGTCGTTGCTATGACGCTTGGCACTTCTTCGAATAAACTTTGGAGTTACCGCGCGTCCCGTTTCATGTGGACGTGATCTAAAGCAGACTAACCAATTGAACACGCGAGGGAAGATGGTAAAGTCCCATGTTCCACATAACCAACAAATACCCACGAGCTTGTTTCACAACATATTTGCCAATCACCACATTCCACTCCTCAGGCTGATGTTTCCAGGTTCGAGGAATTGCGAAGCCGAACGTGTTTGAAGCCTCGAAGTGGCATCTTGTGCTCCCTTTCATAGAATTTCTTGGAGTTCCCATAAATAGCAGAAGGAAGGCTGAGACAGTTAAATCGAGAATCTACTCGCAGGGAAAACACCTCCATTGTAAAAACGCAAGTCACTGCTACGTTTTTTGGGACTCAACTTACCGGCCCATAGGATGAAATTCTAGGAGAGTAGCTATCTTGTTAATGCCAGCCGCGTCGATAATTTCGTCACGTATTGAGGTAATTCTTTGTCTTCCACTCGAGCGAGGGTCATCGACTTCAAACTCGTCACCTCTTCCTTCCTTAAATCTGTAAAATCCACTCACAGACTGCAGTCCTTTTTAAACATTTCAAATAGCCCCAAACGGCAAGATCGATCTACTTTCTGTTTAGGCGACGTTGAGGGACCACGTTTCGAGCCGCATACTGAGGTTCTAATTAATGCTAGACAATGCGGAGTACCGCAGAAATCGTGTAAAAACGATACATATTGAAACCTAGAGATCCGTAGACAACAGATTTACGCAAGCATCACCAAGGTCGGCGACGCATTAGTGCTGAATCATAGCTGAAATGACGCACGGACAGGTGGAACCCAGAATGCACGCTACATTTTTCGCAATATCAAACTATAAAAACGACAAATTTTTACTAGATTCCGATGTTTCAAAGCATTATTACACAAAATAATATATGAATATTTTGTTTAAGGTAATAAAAACTCCATAACGATATCGATATTCCTCACAAAAAAGGCGAGAAATAATTTTTACTTATATAGAGGTAAAATTATCATTTTAAATTTTATAGAGAACAATAATGCAGGATAATCAGTTCAGTTGTTTAAAATATATCGGCCGTAATTTTAAATACTAAAAAAACTGATTTGAGGCAATAAAATCAGGTTTCTAGTGCTCAGGTGAATTCGTCATGCACTGGTGGTTTTCTCTCACCGTAATTGGTAAGCTTTCATGTATTTATCAGTTTTTTGGTCATCTGATCAGCATTTTAACATTTCTAGTTATCTTAATAGAATAATCTCATCGAAGTTTTTCTTGATATATTAGGAATATCAGATAGAGACTGATCCGTTTGCACAAAATCATAATTGTGCTGCATTTGTAAATTCATGGCCAATTTAGTCTTCATTTCTGAGAAAAGTATAATTACCGGATAAGCTACGAGGTGCTTCTCAGGCTTATAACCGATTCTAGACACAGTGAAGTGGCAGATTGGGGTGGTAATTTCCTTTGCTGCTGCTAAATGTACAACACAGATCCGCTTGTAACAAAACCACACGCTAAGTGCTGACTCATTTGTGAATGACGTGTGATTGGTTGAAATCTAGGATACACACAAGACATTTTCCACTAAATCAAAATGTAAAAACGTCAAAAGCCACATTAGATTAAAATTTTTTCAGTTATTAAGCATTTGTGAAAATGGACAAGCCTCGATTATGTCAGGTAAACCTATAAGTCCTGTGCAAATTTCGCCTTTGTTTATATTAAACGATCCTTAAAAAACATTTTAGAAGGTCCCATGGAGTATTTAAACGATAAAACTGGTCTATCGTCGTATTCAAATGCTTGGAAAGCTTCCTAACCTTGGTAAATGGTGCCTATCCATGAATTGACTGGAAATAATCTTGATGGTTATTTGACTTGTGACTACAGATTTAAAATATATACATTTTATCGAAATGTTTAATTTCATTGACAGTAGCATGGTCTTTGAGGGTGGTGAAATAAACCCCAAGTAATCAATTATTTTAGTGTGTTCCTCGTGTCAGTGCTGTAATATTATTATTGTCATGAAAGATGGTAGCGTTCCCCTCTGCAAACCGCTGTTCTTGAACGACCAGAGGGTGAACCTGGTAGCCCGGAAAGATCCAATCCTTCCACGTGATAGGAAGAGTTGATCCAACCTGTCAAAAATATCAAAATGTCTCTGCTGAAGAGCCATTTCGCCCGCTGAGTCTCTCTCATCGTTCAAACTCCGGAGTTTCCAGGTTTCAAATGACCAAATGTGTCACCGGAATTATGGTAGTTAACTGGAGACGAATTGGAGCACTATTAAGACTCGAATAACTAGCACAGAAAACACATGTCCGCTCATCACGTCTCCGCAACACCTTCAGAGCCAAATTCTCCTGTTGCATCCAGTCTCTAGGCAGCTGTGACACCACGCCAGACGTCATAGCCACTTGTCTCGGGCACCAACAGACCAGTGCCATCCGCTAAGGCGTGTTAACCACGGCGGTCAGCCTTTTGGGGGTGTATTTGAACCCCCAAAACCCTCCATGAACCATTGATGGTTCAAATTCAAGGTTTCCCTGGTTAGAAATCTACAAATGGTTTGATTTATGGCTCAAGGGTTTTCAGGCTAGTAATAGCCAAATACGTCAATAGCATTCAAGCAGTTAGTTGAAGATGAAATAACCAAGTCCAGCTCACGAATCGTCCGAATTAAGTGGGAATCGATATACCACAATGTCTCGTTTATGCCGGTACCATTCATAATCTACTAGGAGAAAACCTTATCCTACGGGGGCGAAGCTAAATATCGCATTTCCGGTTCATCATAGTAGACATTTTCATCACAACTCGCCCACGCGTGTGGCAGTTTTATGAAATGGCCGAAACGGTAGTTCCACGTGATGATTTCCTTTCCGAATAGATCTGAACTGGTCTTGTGAACCTGAAACAGCCAGCATGAATGTCGGAAGAGCTTCCAAATCAACTCTTTCACCACCAGAATCTCCCTGCATTATTTCCCTGATTGCCTCATTCGAACTAGACAGACCGTCTACTGAGATGGAACCTACAGGCGATCGCCATTTTTTCGTACTCTTCAAACGAACGAAAAGGTTGATTTAGCTACCTCTGTGACAACTACCAAATGCTTGGAGATTACAGCAAACAAGGACCTGACGTGTTCAAGAGCCATCTGATTACAAAACGCTTCATTGTACTTTTATGAAATTGTAAAAACTCACTCCCAACAAAAAAAAGAAGCTGAATTCGATTCTGAATAGGTCTGTAGCAAGAAAGGTGACTCATTCGGGCCTTGAGCACGTGAAACAGTGCAGGAAGGAAGCTTGCTTCAGATTCCTTCAATTTCCTCGCAATAACTGGCATCCTGGTAGTTTCCAGAGCGTCTATTAAGACGGAACAAGGACGAAGCGGTCTTCGCCTGACTGTAGTTCTCTACTCGTCTCAAGAGTGCTCTCAACTGCATAACTTCGAGTTTTCTTTGTTTGAACCCCTTAATATGCCACCCGGAAGCCGAGAGTTGGAGTAAAACAAGCGAGGAGAAATGCGCTTCATTATTCCCTACTACTTCAACCACTTCATTCAAACAACAATGCCACTACAAAACAATGACGACCACAACCTTGAACTTGGCCTAGATCTAACGTGATTAAATGTTTTCTTTTGTTGCAAAAATGGTAATGAAACTGATTTCTTGTGGCAAAGATTTCATTTTTGAGTCGTTTATGCAGATCTCGAGTTCCTGAAACAGCCAAGATTGGAGGCCGCCTCTTCTAGAGTCAGAAACCTCATAAAAATTCAGCTAACAGTGAGAAATCTGAGCCTTTACATTCAGAAACACTTGTTTGGTTCCCTTGAGCACTAATTAGCGTTGTTGGGGACCAGTGGTCTTCTCCAACCAAAGAATTCTCCCATCTTTTATAATGGCCTTTCCCTATTCGAAATCCCCAGGCACCCTATCTAGGTTCTGCGATTTCTCGTGGACAAAGTGAGTGAGTTTACACTACAAAGGTGTGGTCCAATGACCTACAAGGTCAGAGGGTTGTGTGAATGTAAAAGACTGGAGATTTCGTTTCCGTTGGGATCTCTTCTGACCTGTTTTTCGAGAACCTGAAACAGTCAGAATGAATTTCGAAAGAGGTTCTAATTCACCTCCCTCACACACAGAGCCTCTTGGACAATTTCAAGAGGTTCCTTAGACGCAATGTGCAAGTGATCCGTGTTTGAGTGTAGTTTTTAGAGCAAAGATGGCTCTTAAACGAGCAAACAGCCTGACTTAGCCATTTGTCACGATTTCTAGCATCTAGAGCGGAACAAATGCCGGGAGTTTACACAATGATGGCCCGACACAACGATCGGATTCTGGGACGTTGCCAAGAATCGTCTTCTTCAATATGTATCGATCTCTGTGCTTCGCGGTTCGACAAGAGCGGATAGTACTGTAAAGGGAGTGGGTGGAGTATTAATAGTACAACGGGATTGCTTTTAAAGTTCAAATACGCATTAAATAAATACCGTAGGGATCTGTCTCCCAACTTCTACAATATTTCTATACTTGCAATCCTTTAAAACATAATGGCTAATGCTCTGGGTATTTCTTAGTCAATTTGCTAAACATGCATCCACTTCTTACTTATCTCCAACATATCAGTGGAATATAATGAATTGTAATTGAGATGAAAATTTCAACAAACTCTCACTCTTAGAATCTGCCTATTTCTCTCAGATCTATTTAAATGTCCAAGGACAATCAGAGCCGCGATTTATGGTCTATTTCAAAGTTCCATTTCAATCAGTTTTATCGAATCCATGGATAATTTTGATCCCGGCGAAACTTGATTTATCAGTGCACCAAGAAAGATATTAAATTTACTAGTTCATTTGCAAAGTAATACAAGCTTATCAAATAAAATTATTTCAATGGGCTTAATGCTGATGATTTGGGGACTATCATTCTTGTAATCCGTAAGTAAAACGATGACCATGAATTTGAAAAACTTCTGACAAATTTATTCAAAAAGAGTTATTGTGAATTATTTAACCGTCAATTTCTCTTTCAAATGAAAGTTAAAATTTCTACACCAATTCAGGCTTATATCGTGCTTTAATACTTTATGTATAAATAAATATTTGAATTTTATGATAATTTGCAGCCTTTTTGTTTAATTTTATTGTTTAACAAGTGTATGACCCTCAAATCATCTTAGAATAAGGCGATATAACACCGCTTTCTTCGGTCTTTCACTGCCGGTATGTCAGAGCCAATAACAGCAATTGGGGTTGTAGCTTCCCTATCAAGGGTCCCAAGCCATTATACGGCGGTAAGTTAGCTGAAACGTATTATGTTTCCATAAATTTGTGTATTTTTGATATTTTACATCATTTTTTGGTGTTTACGCGGTTTTGTTGCTACAGGTTAAGTGGACCAAAGATACTCATGATGAAGCTGATTTGGGAAAGGAAAACATTTTGAGAAAATCTCCCCGCTTCATCGTTTTTGAGAAGAAACCTTGTAGCAAGAGCTCTCCTCATGAAGTTCTTGTTGAATTGACAGTAGTAACAGGCAAGGATGTCGTGCCACCCGATTTTATCGTCATAGACAAAACACTTGACACCCGTAAGTTTACTCAATGTTTTGTTTTTGCTTTAGGCTTCGAAAAATAGTTAGCTTTGTTTTAGGAGAGAAATGCTTCAAGGGCAAGTATCTATGTGCAAGGTTCGAAACATGGCGACCATATATAACAGCCATTACTGATGTTGTTGTCTTTAAAAACTCAAGGGATGGCATTCAGGGGCACACAATAGTTGGGTATGTTGTGTAGTCTATCTGAATCATCTTTTGATTATGTGGTATAATATCCGCCTCCTTGTGTCATTTAGGGAACTCGCAGACCAAAGGACTCTGGCCTGCGTTCAGTCCAGCGTCGGTGGTGAAGAAACACCCCGAAAAAAGGTTCCTGAACGGCCTGTGTATACACTAAAGAAACCCATTGTGTATAATCGTGAGTTCCTTTTGTGCCTGTCATTTTGGTTCCATTATAAATGTAATTTATTCCATTTCCACAGCAGTCATTGCAAGTTGGCATGTATGTGTCCTCAGAAAGTCCTTTTGGGTTCATAATTGACCCATTTTAGTCAGAATTTAATTTGCCTCGCCTTATGGATTAGTAGCAGTGAAAGGTAGCCCTCGTCAGTTTTGTATTGATCCACACAGCTGTTCACCTCCATTTTTCTTCCGGCTATCGATTTTTGCCCGGCAGCTAATTTTGTTATCGATCCAATCATCTGACCAAAACACGAGGTCCTAGAATTGGGTCTGTTGCCTTGCTCAGGATACAAACTTCTCTGAGTGGGGATTATTCGTGTGATTTTTGGCATATTTGTAAGGTATGATTTTCGACAGGACTAAGTGGGTCGGTCACATGGTACAAAGGTGGCTTTTGGGGCCTTTTGAGCTTTAATTAACGCAATCAGGTAACATAGTTTGCTCTTTCATTTACAGCCATGAGTGGGGTTCCTTTCAACTGCCATGCTAATGAGTCAGTCAATTCGGTGAGCTGGGCCTTGTTTCTGGGTGTTTTACTAATTACGGGGGGAGGGCCTTAATTGCTTCTTTTTTTATCTAATTTAGGTGAATGATTCAACTTTCCGGCCTAAAACTCGAGAGGTGTTAGAGGCCGAGGTGAGACTTCTACATGATGCTCTTCAATGTCATTTGGCTCACGACGTACATAATTTCGTGTTTCTGTTTGCAGTACAAGTTTGACTTCTCGCTGGAGCGATCCATAGCCGCCCAACGTGGCTGAACTGGTGCTTTGATTTGCTCGTCCTCCCCTACCAATACCTCCTACTGTCTTTTGTTTCCCATTGTTCATCCCTCAATGCCCACACGGACGTTTTAGACTTTGCTATTACGGTTTTATGCATCGGCGCAATATGATGAATTTCCCTTTCCGTTTGCATTTCTCGACTGTTCTGTTAGGTCCTATAGTGGGCATGAGATTTGTGGAAACCATGTGGTCTACACGCGCCTTCACTCATGGGGTTGATTGCTCGAAGTTTGGTCACCTGTGTTAGGTGGGTAGTTAGTTCCATTTTCAAGGGTTGGTCCTATGGAAAAAAATTACTCCAGGATAAGCAGCACTTTAGGAATGAAATAATTTCTTTTAATGTTTCAAATAGATTATTTTTGTATGAGGGCGCTTTCTGGAAATCTATTATTTCATTAAATGCGTTAGTTAAGTCATGGTAAAGGTCGTTGTTGTGTACACTATAATGCGTTTTCGTTCCGCAGAGAATTTTACACTCTGCTCTTCTTTTAAGCAGGAGAAGCTAAATTAACTTACAACGGGGGACAGATTAGGTTTGGGAAGACTAATTTACTGCTTGTTTATAAGCAGTTTACTAGTAAATGTTAGGATGCTTTTTGGACGAAAAAAAAACTCTGGAAAAAAGACGTGTTGAGTTAAGCTTGCTTGATGGTTGGTTGACGGTGAACAGGAATCACCGGGTTTTGAGGCTCGGGTCTTTCATGGCACCCCAAAATCAGAGAATTAAGTTACTTGAATACGGCTAATTTTACATTTGGATGGGTGAAGGAACACAGACTTAGCGTTGTAGTTGGGGCAAGTAAGGGAGAATCTGAAGGGATAAAAACAATATTAGGAAATGAGTCATTCACGGACAAATCCACCACAGATATCTATTAGTGTTCTTCCTCCGTTCTAGCCTTTTTAAAAGCTTTTAGCGGTTTTAAAGAACCTTGCTCAACTAAGCGCAAACTATTGCTAGCTCCTAATTATATTTTCCTCGTCTATTAAGAAGGGAAATCGTCACTAACCACGGGTCTGGGTGGGGTTGTTACTGTAGGAAGTGTTTCAGCCGTGTGTGGCACCGTAAGTTGGATATATTTATTGAAAATTGCTGTCGAAAACACAGTTGGCAGAGTAGCATAGGCTTGATTGAGAAAGTTAGGTGGTCGTTTTGCCCCATAGATTGTCATTAATTATTGTTTTGTTTAAATCGATACTTTCTTTGATTACTTCAAACAATGTGGCAGAGAGGATCAGTGACTTACTTCCTTGTTCTAATTGGTAATAAATATGATTAACCATGAATAATAAAACTTCATTATTCACTGGATAAATCACTATTGAAACATTTCCCTAAAACTGAAATCTGAGTATATCAAGTCGTCCACAAGTTCTATCTTAATTGTATCTCTTTAGTATTAGACGAAATTTATATGATAATATGATGATGGTGATAATAATATAACAATAAACTGGTAAAATTTCGTTCTACTGAACAGTAAATTGCTATTTACTTTGTTAAAATGGATATATTAAAGAATTATTTGAGTCACGTAATTTTTTATGAGCCCAAGAAAGGAAGCTCACCAGCAGCAGCAGCAGAGGAGTTCACTCAGTTTATGGAGAACGTGCTCAAATCTACTGTCACCAATAAGGGTATTAGAACCAAGCTTCTAGAATGAATAAGACCTGCTCTAGTGAATTGAAGAGGAGTAATGTTTCATCGGGACAATGCGAGAACATGCGTCAACCGGAGATGAGGATTGCGACCTAGTTAGGCCATTGCATACTATTCCGTAATGTCTACATACTGCACCTGGCCCATAGTATTCAAGCACCTACTCATTACACGCGCCGGTGTACTTTACATCAAGTTCTTGAAATATATTTAAGTGCTCTCCTAGAGAAGTAAAATTAAGTCTAGGTGGAGCTGGTTATAAATCAACCCAAACCTCCATTTACTGACCCTAGATGACTCATCTCCTCCGTTGCGTTCCAATCAGCCTTCCTTTGTCATCATGACGTATAAATACTGGACTCACAGCCTGGACTCTGGCGGTGGCTGAGCTGCGGAAACACGGGTGCTGGGACACTTGCTAATGCGAGGACTAGCTGAGACGCACACGTACCACCTACCCCTGTGTTATTTCAGTGATTTTGAAAGTGCGTATTTGTTAAGCCCCAATAAGTAATGATTTAAGTAGAGTTGATTGAAACTAATGTCTTAGCGAAAATGAAGCTAAGTAAAATTTTTCACCAGTACTCCACTGCTCATAAATGCTATAACATGCAGTTCGATTGACGAAACCTTCTAAGTTTGACATCTATTTAACAAATCCCGATGACAATTCTTTCCAACAAAACTTCGTTAAAACAAAATTGTTGTGTCAGAAAAATTAGTTTTTATCTTTTAAAAGTATTTTAAATTTAGTTTAAGTGTGGATGCATTATTAGAGTACTTCGTATCATCATTATTCTAACTCGGAGGTCAAGGTCAACGACTGTATCAGTTGTTAATTGTGTGAGTTGGTGTTGATGACTCTCCTGTAAAGTGCCGTCAATTTGAAGTGTCCCAACCTATTATCGTTTTAGTTCTGCCAAATCACACCCGTGTTCAATGGATGAAAATTGGCTCTGGGTAATATAGGATGCATTAAGCAATATTCGCTGAATTATATGAATTGATTAGTGCTCAGTTTCTTTCAGTTCGTGAATGAATTACGACCCTTGTTGAAAAAGAGTGATGGGAAAATTATTGCCAAACTCGCGGCAAAATTTTTTTCTACCCCAACTTCTTTCCAACGATCCAGTGAAGCCCTTGATCTACTCAAATCCTACATTTCTCGGATTAAAAAGACCCCGACAGGCATATATCAAATTCTTCTTGAACTTAAGTTTAAATTGAAAAACCTCGAGGGTTACTCAAGAGAAGTAAGTCTTTCTTTGCCGAAAGTTATGTTTTTATTGTAAGGCAAATTTATTGGCAAATTTCCTTCCCTTTTAGGAATATCCAATTACGAGACGAGTAATTGAACTTATCTTACCCCTGCTTCTAAACTTGAGCTTGTCTTTAATCTGCTTCTTCTTGTTCAGCTGCGTCGGGATTCTTCCACCGACCCAAATGCGAACTCAGTTGTTCGCAGAAGATTGTCCCTGCAAACACTCCGTCAAGAAACTTCTCGAACGCTAAAACGGCGCCACTCTGGGTCGGAAAGCGATGGAAAATTGAAAAGCGACATTATTTCCCTGGTTGATGGGGAGTCTGACGACGACGATGGTGGTTATCGCAGGCCACCTTTCAAGCGAAGTCATCTGGAACCTTCGCAGAGTGTAAATATTGATGCTGAAAATCTTAAAGATAATATAAAGCGAAATGGCCTCCATAAAGCTACTTCTTTCGTGAAATACAGTAAGCCTCTTTGTGTAAATGTATGTGGTCATTTTCAGCTTATACTCTTGCTGTGTCAAGTAACTCTATTTATTGAAATGGACTATTCCTTATTAGATGAGTCATTAGCGAGTCCTGATTGCGTTTTTGTGTAGAGCGGATGCCCAAGGACTTGCAATCCCTCTCTCTGAAACAGAAAACGACCTCAGCGCCGCCAAGCGAAAGCGGTGAACAATCTCAATCGCGCAAGGCCCCTGCCAGCCAAAATAGTGAGTTTATTTGTTTCTCGTCGTCTCCAACAGCCTGAATTTGCTTCCTCCCGCCTAGGTGCCTCAAAAGAGCTTCCCAGACGACACAGGGAAGCCAGATTGCGTCTCCTGGAACAACGGATGCATGTAAGTGGGGATTGGAAAAAGCAACGACCGTCTTAGTGATTTTATTTTAAAGTTAATTCCTGCTTCATAAAGGTCCTCTCCGACAAAATCCAGTGTTTGGAGGAGACAGAACTAGATTTGGATGAAATGGAGACGGAGAACTCGTCCTACATGCAACTGGATCGTCTCAAGAGGCAGCACATGACTCTGTGGAAGCAGTATTGCCAACTCAAGGGCATCTCCAGACACGCCGCCAGTATTAGTCGTCTCCCCTTCGTCTTTAACAGTGCGTTTAGTTTTCATTTCAAAGTTCGTCGCTGCTCATTGGTTGATCCTCTCGCTTTTCGTCCAATAGGCTCGCGCTATCCTCCAATCAATAAGGCGGTGCAGCGGTATATGAGAAAACGCATCAACTTCCCCGACTTCCCCGACATCTACAAGCTGGTGGCCAGGGTCTCTACCCAGGAGTGCCTTGGATTAAGGTGGGGATTTGATTCAAATGCCATTCTCTACAAAACCAAGGCTCCTAGGTTTATTGAGCTAACCAATGGGGTCCCGTTTGGCAGTAGTGAAAGCCATCTTTTATAAGGTATGTTGGGTATTTCCGTGAGAATTGACACGTGTTCCTCTCTCGTGATAATTCCCACAAAGTTGACAGTCCTCTGGACTTTGTACACCCAAATGGTCGGCTGTGAGTACTTAGATTGGAGAAGAAGCCAAAGGTTTCACTGATTGTTTGGTGCTTATGTAGATGAGGAGGTTGCAGTGAAAAGTTGGTCTATGCAGAATATCGGAAATAAGCCTTAGAGAATCGCATTTTCTTTTTCTGTGAGAATTTGACCTCTGCTATAGAGTCGAAAACGTGTGCCAGATTGTTGTTGTGCTCACAGAGTTCTTAATATCCTCCGTAGTTTGATGGCCATCACGAGTTTTCTTCTTTGCCGGCAGGTACCAATGGCCGAAAAAGTGCTTTTTTCTTTTTGAATGTACTCAACTCAACATTTTGAGTTGGAATTCCCCATGTCATTTCCATCTTCAAAAAATTGACACCTAGCACGACGAAACCACCAATGAAAACTCTTCCCTTTTATTTAACAAGAAATCGATATTGGTTCAAGGGTAGTCCGCGTGTCCATATTCTGGAAAACTGCCTTATTGGTCGGTGAAAGCACACGAGTCACATACCTGGTAGTATTGCATTATCATCGTGAAAGATGCCAGCGTTCTCCTTCGAAAACCACAGTTCTTAAACAGCCATAGGATGATGACCTTGGTCGCCGAAATTCCTAAAGTTCTCTTCCATGAGGACAAGTAGTTCCGATTGTTGGACGGAGGGAGCCGAGTCACTTGTCGCGGCTGCATAGCTCCGTGAAACTAAGTGGGGTTCTATTTCAGCGACTCGGAGATTGACGGACTGGCTCGTGAGATCTTCACTGAAGTCGGCGCCACGCTGAAGCAGCGTCGGGAACGCGAGTTTCAACACGATTTCGGCTGCCACCTCACCGACTTGGAAAAAATGTAAGTCAGTCTCTTCCCTCCTCGAAATTTGACCATTTTGGGGTGCTAGAGACGACCATTATTGCTCAAGAGAGACGTGGACTTAAAATCGACACATTTTGAGCACGGCTCGCGCCTTGGTTCAACAAGAACTCAAGATCCCAGGGCGGAGTTGTGATCATATTCGTCCACGGACCCGGTTTCCTGATACGCCTCCTTTAAGCTAGTAACCTGTAATAACCTGATTTGTGAATTAATAACTGCGCCTGTTGTTTCGTGATTTTGTGTATAAGCGTCTCGGAAAAGAAATTCATTGTTGGAAACAAGACTGATAAATACGTGCCTTCGGTTTGGTGGTAGAAACAAGGAGGATCCAGTACGGCTCGACTCCAGTCTGGAGAGGCGTTTGCGGGCGAATCGACGCGTGGCCAATCAGAACATCAACTCGGTGAGTCACCTTTGATGCCGCTGGTCGTTTTTCCTCAAAGTAGTAGAAGTCGCTGCGGTTGTCCCTATACAAACCGTCATAAAAGGTACCAGCTGTGTTTGAGAAGTTTTATTAACGGAACAGTGAGAGAGACGCTAAGTACGCGTCAGCCTTTAGAGTCGCTCGTTTACCCCTTTTGTAAGATGGTAACCAGGTGTGCTCTGACATGCGCCATTCCAGCCTTAGTAACCAAGTTTGGCTAGTTCCTCTGTCAGCCTCCCTAGTATGCTCCAAAATCCGTGAATCGACGAATTTTCCCTGATGCTTCCAGTTCTTAATGGTGTCGACTTCTCCATCAATTTCCGCAGGTCTTTCAGAAGTTCTGCCGCCTGCAGGAGGACATCGAGCGTTCCAACGAGGTGATCGCCCTTGTGGACGATGACGACGACGACGGGGACAACCAAGGCGCCTGTCCCGAGGTGGAGGAGGTCGACGAGAAGAACGTCGACCTTGACTCCCCCCTCTGCAACGAGCCAGGGCACATCTCCCTCCTCGAGGCCAACATCGAGGTCCCCATCTGCCCTGATGTCGATGAGGTGCCTGTTTCCGGACCTCCCGACCCCACTCCAGTTGTTTCCAGTGTCGTTATCGAAGAGGAAGAGAGAGAGAAGGTTGCTGACGACGATGTGAAACCAGGTGGAGTGGAGGAGATTGTTGTGAAAGAGCCACAACTTCCCGAGGAGCTTGGAGTAGTGGAGACGACCGCCGAAGACATTGTGCAGGCAGTTGGGGAGCCTCGAATTCCCGCGGAGGTGGAGGAGGTTGGAGATGATGACGACGACGACGATGTGGAAATAGTGGACTGCCTGATTCCGAAGCCACCGGAGATGATGACAATCACGCGAAATAAGCTGGTGTTCGAGACCTCCCTCGGAGGGAGTGTGCAGGTGACCTCGGCCCACGAGAAACGGGTTTTCGAGGTCCACACGAGCCCGTCTGGCGGCTCGAGGCGTCTGGTGCCCAAGTCGTTCGAGAGGAGTGTGATGCAGCGTCAAAAATGACCGCGGAGTGTGTCTCTTTTTTGTCCGATTTTTGTATTCTGGTGATAAAGGGATTTGTAATCAGGAAAGGCGTTTCTTCGCTAGGGACACGGTTTCGTACGGTGTCTCCTTAACGTTTGTTTGAGCTTTAGAAGTTTCCCTGCAACATGGATAATTGTTTTGAAGTCGGGATTCCGCTATAGTCGATCCACGAAGCAATTTGGCATTAGTGTACTGAATGAATGAGATGGGTTTTCTGCTGCGTAGGGCTACCAATTTTCCCAAAGCCTTTGAATTTACTTTCTAAAAGCCTCTTTTTGCCATTTAAATGGACTGTTAGGGACAAACTGCGTTGGTTTGGTGGTGCGTGCATTTAAAGTACAAATCAATGAAATCTGATTGGTCACTCTATCTCTCACGTTGTCTTAGATTAAAGTAATAGACAGTTGCACCTGATGGAGAAAAATCCCAGTTTGAGGATAAAAATCGAAGCGGATAGTGTAGTGCTCTATCCCGTGTTACAGTTCTAATGCTACGTCGGAACCCTATTGGATGGTGGCTGCGCTTGGCACTCATTAACTGATGGCGGAAACAGCCTCGATTGCTATTGGTTGGCACGAACGGATATCCACCGGATTTTTGAAGATAAAATACACAAAAACCGATAAAATCTTTCTTATTTTATCTGTCAAAGTGTAATTAAATAATGAGAGATGTACGAATCAGGAATGGGTAAAACCTAGTGTCGCCTAGCATCTTTGAATGGACAGGCTCCAGGAGGGCTAGCAATTTCCTAATTGAATAAATAAAAGATTTAAGTTAGTAAAATGTATGGAAGGTCTTCAATATTGGTTTTTTGTGCATACATGAATTTAATCTAGGGGAAGAATGCCCCTTAGTTGCGAACTTTTCACTACTGAAGATATAAGTAGTTGGTAATGCGTTTAAATGAGCAAGTTTTTTGAGTGTCATTATAAACTAATTTGAGCACGTAGGTGATCGCTTAATACTGATTGCACACTAAGTGTTCAAAAAGTTAGACCTAAGAACTTTTTACTGGCAGATGACCTAGACTTCCGCGAGTGTTTTATTAAAATAAAGTAAGATTTCTATTATGCCTTCAGCAGAAAGGAGATGCAATGGAAGAATGCTAAATCCTTTTTTTCAAACCACATTTAATGCTATTCCCTGCAAGCTTGAGAGCGGGAAAGACCTGTGATTGGAAATGGGATCAGGATAAGACTAGTAGCCTCACATAATAGAGTTTGTACACTAAATGCAAGCGCAATATCAGAACTGTCCTTCAAGTTCGTCAAGTAAAGTCAATTTCCGTCTGAATATTATAGCTACAAATAGTGACTCGAAGCTAAAAGTAGGACTTTTTCGTAACCTTGAATGACTAGTGGCCCTGAAAATGGCATATATTTTAAATATGTGGCTTAAGATGGCAAAAGGCACCGCAACAGTGCTGATAGATTATTGATCACAGAAATAGACATTCCATAAAACTGAATCATTGGGCAAAATGAAGGTTTTGTGAGCACCAGAGCATAGAGAAGGTGTAAGTTTGCTGAATTCGAATGTAGAAGAAAAGAAGCGTCGAAGTGTGCTAATAAGTTCCGTCACACGGGTTTGTAAAACATTACAAATCACGTATTCAATCGCATTTCGATCATGCCGACGCCAAAGAATTAGTTAAATGAAAAGATTATACTAATGAAATGAATAGCAATAAAGTGTAATGTTGGCCAAAAGTCACTGTTAATAGAGATAATAATAGAAGGCATTTCAACAAGTTAAACATCATGATTGTATGCATATATATGTATATATAAAACGATTCATTTATTAATACAAATTTTTATGGCTAACAATATCATACATATCAAATTATTATAAACACGTTTTTATCAGTTCAAATATGGTTTACTACCCTTGCTAGATATTGATGAAATACGTTAGTATAATTTCGACATTTGTATAAAATAAACTAAAACAATATTTATAAATCAGTAATAAATTTTTATAAACACAAGTTGAAATCACATTTTTACCTAAGGCTACAAGAATTAAGCTTTATATTTGGTGTCGCATGTAGTAACCCCTCTGTTCACTGGAATGGTTGGTGAAAGTCGGTTCGATCGTGTTGCTGGTATTATCAGTGATGCCACTGTTTGTACAGATGCAAATCAAACCCTCGAATATCTCAAACAAGTTCGAGAGCTTATTATAAATTTCGACAGCGCTTTGCTGGATAGCTTCTTCGAGGTGTGTTTACCTTGTTATTTTTAAGACCTTGATTATTTTAGGATGTCGTTGCCTTTCAGAGTCGCACTAACAGTGACATAAAACGCTTTGTCGTTCAATTCATACAAGATGCTTGGTAAGTGCTTTCACCCCTTGTGTTGGAATTTTGCTCGAATATCCCTTATTTATTATTTTTCTTTAGCTTGGTAGACGGGAGCTTCATAGGCAAGTCCGTGCCGTTCCTCTCGCACCTGCTGCTACAGTGTCTGCATGCTGAGCGCGTCTGCTCTAGCGTGATTCGCGTTATCGTGGCGGCTGTCACGTCACTGTACGGGCGAGCTCTGTCGCGCGCCGTGCGGTTGGGTTTCATCGAGTCCGGCGCGGTGAGCGGTGGGGGCATCGAGGAGGGCTCGCTGGCAGACGCCAGTCTGGAGGCGTTTCGCAGCATTTCGGCACTGAAGGACGAGGTCTTGCGATTCCTTCTCCCACTCACTACCGATGCCGCTGTTGCTGACAATTCACTGGCATCGTCGTCTTCGTTGAATGTGCAGCAGCAGCGTATCTACGCCTCTTTGTCTGACAGCGTGCGTGTGGAGGTGGTCAAGTTGGTAGAGGCCATGGTCGTGCAGCAGTCGTCGTCGGCGGGATCGGCTGCGGTGGCAGAGAAGGAGGTGTCGCTGGACGCGATTCCCGACATGCCCAACCGCCTGCTGACGAGTGTGTTGGAGAGGAGCACTGCCCCCTCCGCGAAGACGCCTCTTCCGGGTATCTGTCTGGTGCGACCGCGACGTCTGGCTGACGAGGCGGAGCGACTGCTCGCGGAGTTGGCCAAACTTCTCTTAAGCAGACAGACATCCTCGGCGTCAGTGTTCCCACCGCCCATCTCGATCACCGTCTTCAACGCGGTGGTGATTGCGCTGGTCAACATTGCCAAGCGTCGGCCGCAGTTCGTCATGAATGTGCTGCAGACTTTGGAGACTGTTCACGGTAGGTCAAAGTGAGAATTTAAGCCAGGGGTAGGAACGCGAAAGGACGGGGTTGGAGCTGGGATTGTATTCCTCCGATGGTATAACGAGCCTCTCAACCGTGGTCCTTTTTTGTAGTGAACCTGCCGGCGCACTTCGCGGGGGGCCAGGTGAGAGGGGCGCGGGGCGCGATGAAGACGGCGTTGTTGAGCCTGCTGCGCAACACGATGGGCGCGCTGAGCGCGGAGCAGCACGGCCGGGTCGCCGTCCTCCTCTCTGACTTGGGTGCTACCCACCTCGAGGTGAGCCATCCACCAACAACTCACATTTTCCCCCTAAACACGACTCATCTACTCTCCCCTTTTGCTGCCTTGCAGATCTCCAACGCGATGAAGGACGCCGCGGCAGCCAAGGCGGAGGCAGAGGCCACCGATTCCCCCTCCTCCTTGAGCTCCCGAAAACGCGTCATTGAGGAGTCGCAGCAGGCGCAGGACGAAGACGAAGAGGAGGAAGAAGAAGTCGGGGCTTTCCGTGGTCGTCATGCGAGACCCACGAAACGCCCTCGAACTGCCTCCGCCGGCGCCGTGAGCGGCAACAGTGACACCCCTTCTTTGCGGGTGGAGGAGGTGGCGAGTGGGCTGGTGGCGAAACTGACGCCGGCGAATGTGGCTGACCTGGTGCTGTTGTCGATGCTGAGCCTGCCGAGCAGCATGCCGCCGGCGTTCCATGCGACTTACACTCCAATCGCATCGGCGGGCACGTCGGTACAGGTGCGGCATCTGGCGCGCTTGCTGGCGTCGAGCTTCGTGGTGTGGGCGGGTGAGAGCGCGCAGAATGAGGCACTACTGCGCGGCCTGGTGGGGCTGAAGCCGGCGGTCGCGGCGTCAGCGGAGGCCGAAGAGTGGGAGGGGAAACGCAGGACTGAGGTGGGTCGGCGTCGTTCGACAATCACCATCAACGAGGAAGACGACGATGAGGAGGCGTTCATTCGCGAACACACGGCTCGGATGTACACCTCATCGAAGCCGATGAACATCAGTGTGGTACAGGGGGTGGCAGGAGCCGTGGGCGCCGAAGCTGCAGAAGGCGAGCAGACTGTCTCGCCATCGCCCGTGTTGCTGGGTGTCCCGCCTCCACCACCCACCAGCGCCACGGGTGTGACTACGTCGTCCGGACGACCGTTTGACCTTGACGCGTTGACGAGTGGGGCAGTGTGGTCGGAGGCGGAGCGGCAGATGTGCTCGGAACAGGCGATGCAGCGCATTCTGGTGGCTCTAGCGACGGAGCGCAGGACAAGAGAAGAGGCGGCGGAAGAGATGAAGGAGGCGGAGACGACGTCACCTGGAACCCTGGCGCGTCTCAAACTGGTCGCCAGGGTGGTTTTGGCTCCTCCGCCTTCGACACGGATGCTCAACGGTGAGTTTCGCCTCCTTATGATATCTGCAATGCAAGTATTTATTTGGTTTGTCGAAGTTACAAACTCAAAATGGCGTCTTGAATCAAAGTAATATTCTCCTTCCAGCCGTGATCGAGTATGCGATGTCGAACCTAAAGGAGAACTTTGAGCTGCTCATCAGCCTCCTCTACCACGCCTACGAAGGTTCACGCGGATTCTGGTTCCATTGCCGCCGCAACAGCGGCACCAAAGGGCCCGCCGGGCAGCAAGTGGAAAAATGCGACGCCGCCGCCGTGGAAAAGTCGTCAGTAGCGGTGGGCGGAAGCAGCAGCCCGAGCGCCGAATGTGTGGAGGACGAGGCGATACGTCTGCTGCTGGAGTCGCAGCGACAGTTAGAGGCGCTGCGATCGTTGAAACCGGAATCGGAGCAGACGCCAAACGGCGAGCCGATGGAGACGTCGAAGAAGGTAGGGCGGAGGAGGAGCAGCATGAAGTGGAAGGGGGAGGCCGTGGAGGAGCGGCGGTGGTCTTCTCCCTTTGGAGGAGCGGAGGGAGATGATGAGGCTGAGGAATGGGGCACGATGCGCGTCTTCAGCGGCGTCTATGAGGCCGTACTGGGTGAGATCATGGCTCGATTCGCCAGCAGTGGAGTGGAGGCACCGTGAGTCTAACCCTCTGACCGAGTGGCAAAATGTTCAAATCGCTTTTGCCCGAATTAACCTCTCTTTCGTCTCTTCCTTGAAATTACAGTTACTTTGGTCGAATGTTGCTCGAGACTCCGGTGCTGACTCCTTCTGCGATCAGCGTTCTGCAGAGCTACTGCATTCAACCGGAGCACTCGGAATATGGTTTCCAAGTGAGATTTTGTTTACCTAGTCTCCGTAAGCCCTGCTTCATAGCAGAGTAAGCTAGATTGGTTTTCTTTAACAGGTTCTTCGCTCTCTGATCCAAATGCACCCCAACTCGAACCGAGGGGAGTTGCTGGATCTCCTTCTGGCCTTCTGTGCCCACGAAGACAGCGGAATCCGCGAGACAGCACTCAAAGCCGCCTGTCAGTTGGCCGACTCCAGCAAACACTGGGAGAGTGTGGTTGAGGTACTTCTATCCTTCATCCAGGTCGCACGTTTATTGCTACTTAAGTCGCTTAAATAAGAGGAGTGTTTGTGGATTTGCAGGAACGAGCAGCTGAGCGCATGAAACGCATCCTGGAGCCAGTGCCGACGCCGGAGCTGTTTGCGGACTTGTTGACTGCACCGCCTGGCGACCTTCCGTCACAGTGGACTGAGGAGACCTGCCGCCCCTGCTCCCACCTCTTCCTGGGACTTGTGCCCCGCAACCCCGACAAACTGCTCTTCACGTAGGTCCCTCTTGTGTTCCCCCGATCGAGGTGGTGCGTTTGCTTCGTTTTTACAGATTGGCAAATATCTACGTGGCGTCGAGTGATACGGTTCGGAGATGCATCCTGCGGCTTGTTGACACCACAGTACGATTCGATCCGAAATGCTCTCTACTCAAATCTATTTCAGTAGTTGTAGTGTTTCTGTTTTCGGTGCCTTAGGCGCGGGCCATTGGTCTGCACTCTCCAGCGCTGCTGCGACTGCTCGAGTCGTGTCCGGAAGGCGCAGAGGCCCTGGTGACCCGCATGGTGGCTGTCCTCACTGTCCCCGAGTCGCCGGCGCCCGCGAATGGCTCCGCTTCCGCTTCCTCCGGCTTCAAGCCGCCCATCATGCCGCCAGCGGAGGTGGTGGATCGTATGCGTCGTCTGTGGCGCGCGCGTGTGGTTGCCCCACGTAGTCGACAGGTGCCTGGTGGCGGTGGCGGAGGCTCACCAGGGGATGTGCGCTGTCTCTTGCCGGTGCTGGTGGGACTGAGCAAGAGCGAGGTGATTTCGTTGCTGCCGCGCATCGTGCAGCTGCCAGACAGGGTCGTCAAGGAAGTCATAAGTCGCCTCCTTCATGGTCAGTTGCGCTACCGCGAGGCCGTCACAGATATTCTATCAATCTCCTAGAAAGAACAAGCTTGACATTCCGCCATGTGTTTTCAGCGAGCGTGGCGACTCAACCGGCTCCGGACCCGCGGGATCCGAATTCGCCCGCTTCGACGACGCCAACCCCGCTGGGACCGCTCACACCGGAGGAGCTGCTGGTTGCCATCCACCTGCTGGAGTTCGTCAAAGCCCCCTCTGATTCCACCTCTCCCGAGGGCTCTAAAACGCCAGTGAAAGCGAAGGATGAGCAGGAGACACCAGAAGGCAGCAAGCCGAAGAAGCCGTACGTGGAGATGCGGGTGATTCTGGCGGCGTGCATGCACTGTTTCGCGGAACGCGCTCTCTTCACACAGGAGCGCCTCTCGGCGGTGATTGGGCAGCTGCTCGACTGCTCACCCGTGGTGCCGACTCTCTTCCTGCGCACGGTGATGCAGGCTCTGGCGCTGTATCCACGCCTGAGTGGCTATGTGGTGGACGTGTTGGCCCGTCTTATCCAGAAGCAGGTGTGGAAAACGAGCGTGCTATGGACGGGCTTCATCCGGTGCTGCGTGAAGACCCAGCCGGCGAGCTATGCAGTGCTGCTCCAACTACCGCCCGCCCAGCTCGAGGCAGTGTTCGCCTCGGAGCCGGCTCTGCGCGCCAGCGTCAGGCGCCACGTGGAAACCTTCTCGGCGGCGCAGCGTACGCACATCGCCAGGGGCATCTTCGCTGTCCTCGAGCGTCGTGACAACGCACCCTCCACGCAGTCTGCGCCGGCCGCAGCGGCGGAGGAGACGACTCAGGGGGGAGGCGACAACACTGCCGCTGCTCCTGCTGGTGGTGGTGGTGGCAACAATGCCTCCGGGAGTGGAACGCCTCTGAGGGACGAGGTGGCGGCCGAGGTGGGTTGGGATTCTTGGTGGGAGTTTGAGAGTGTTGGGGAACCGCCTCCTGGTCGGGGAAGTCTTTTTTAGACCCACCGGGGGAGGATGGGACAACAAGCGCTAGTTTCGTAGACTAGAAATAGTTGTATTGTGAGTTGGAATCGGTAGATAGATAAGCCTAACTCAATTAATGAATGGCCCAGCTGTGAGTTAATTCGTGGATTGTGATTTGCCTGCAGGAGGCGGAGGAGAAGACTCGGGCCGCCTCGGAGGGGGCCACTGCGGCGGAGACGCCGAAGCCGACGCTGCTCCGACGGCGGTCGCGTTCACCCTTTGCTGAGAGCTAGTTGGCCCCCCCCTGCCGCCTCGGCAGGTGACGTTTCTTGAAGAGGTGATATTGTGATTGAGCTGTGAGGAGCCTGGAATGTGTTTTTTATCCTGTACAAAGCATAATGAAATAAACTTTGATGTATTCAGAGGAAACTCCCCTGCCTCCCTTTTTGGCTTAATTTATGTCGTTTGATTTTATGTTTTCTTGTGGTGCACTGGGACCTACTGGTGCTCTGATGCGTCACCTTGAGGTGTTATTGCCTCAAAAATAGTAAGACTAAATGTGCAGGCTTGTAAGAATTAACTGCACAGTCGCAGTGAGCTGAAAGCTTTAAAAATGGGGACTTGCAGACATTGGTTTAGTTATAGGTGAAAGGTGAAATGCGTTTGTTCCCTCTTTTGCACAAGCTGATTTCTACTGATTTAAATGCGGGGATGAATGATATTGCATTACTCATTTGAGGATATACAGATAAAATTTAAAAATAACATTTTTTACTCTGAAACATGGCCCAGAAACGAGTGAACGCAATTAAATTTGTCAGGAAAAAATGGAAGTTTGATAGCGATGCCGTAGCGCTAATATGCACAAGGTTTTCAAGGACAGGACGCTAAGTCCACGGACCAATCACAAATCACTTAGTCATAATTTATGACCCGTAGGCAGAATAAGCGTTAACAACACCGTACGACGGCGTGCAAACAATACCTCTGCCATTGCGAGCGAGTTATTTCTACTAATACAAGTTCATAATTCCATCCTCGGTTCTCTATCGCCTTGGGCTATTTGAGCAATACAATGTCCAGGCAGAGGTTAGATATATCTCCAGGCATAGATCACCGCATAAACGAGCTAGGTCCAAGTCCAAGGATGGTTGGTGTTACTACCACCGATATTTTGGTCCCGCGGCTCACAAATGCAATCAGCCCTGCCGATTTCCGGGAAACGACCCTGCCAGAGAATAATGACGACGACTTCCTCCTTCACTATTCCGTCTGAGACAGACTGTCAGTCGCATACTAAATAGAATTGTTAGATAGGATCGCAAGACCACGACACCCACAATCACTACAGAGCTCCTAAATGAACACCCACTGTTCCTCGTCTGGAGCTGCGCGTGCGAGCTGGATTCCACCACCAAAGAGCAGCATTCAGAAAACCCCTGCTCTCAAAGACGACGAGTGTTTCAAAGCACCAATGCTTTGCGATTCTGTCGACGTAAAGTACACGTTTCATCTCATCTCGACATCGTATCTGCCTTTCATGGCCTTCAAAAAACATAGTTTATATTTAAGACGGTGTAAACACTACAGAGGCCTTTGCGAAACTGCTCCGTTGGCAGTCACTCAGTGAAGTGCTGTGACACTTAACCGCGAATGTGAACTGTCTAATTGTTCCGCGATAACAAAGAACCCTTATCTGACAATTAGTCTGACTCATTAGTCTACGTCCCCTTCATCTACTCTTTGGGTCTAGACTTGGGTACTTGACACCAAAGAAAGCGCTTCTTAGGGATGTGAGTACTGTTTTGGGTTGACTGGATTCATAAATCAAGCTTATTTCGGTAAAATGTGGTAAAGAAACAGAGGTCCATACTCAGAACTCTGATAGGACAACGGGGAAGTCGAGTCGCGTGGTTCAAGTCAGCCCCTGGTGAGGATTAGGGCTTAGTCAGGCCTCCCGTCTCCCTATTGTCGTATTGGTTGTCTCATAGCTTAGAGGGGTGCGTTTTAAAAGGTGATAAGATCAACGGAAAAGCCCATTGCCGATTGCAGTGCTTTAATACTGAAAGATGCATTTAATACCCCTAGGCTTTTGCTTAATGCAATCGTGTTTGAGAACATGATTTTGAATTACTGCAAAATAGAATTTCAAATTTCCCTCCATTAATAAAAAATCAAGCGCCTTTTGTATAGGGAACAGAAACATCCTTTAAATTACTACTCTTAGATTCCTTAAAAGGAAATCCAAGAGATTCACACTAGATAAAATCGACTTATTAAAACACACATTATCTTTCGATCCTACACAGTAATTTTACGAGGGGTTCCACATTTGTCTTGCAACAGTGTGACAATGGAATTTGGTGCAATCACAAGCGCAAAACCGTCGTCACACACACGCACACACACACTCACCCAGGGTGCCGGCTAGACCATAAAATATCATTGAGAGGGCAATAACATGCATTTAGATTGATGGCGGTGGTGCAAGTACACTTATCAGGCATTTAGGATGTTTTCACATTTTATTTTCACTAATAAGTACACGAATTAACGCTACAACGATATCTTATTGGCTTGATGCAATTGGTCGATCGATAATGACCTAGCTGCATTTCTATTGGTTGGGAGTTGTGCCTCAGCAGTTTTAGTGAATTGTGTCAGTAGGCGATATATTACTCCTTTTTAATCCACAAGGTTGGATTAAGAACCACGTTGTCAGGACAACATGAAATTTGCAAAATGGGAAAATTTTCCCAATGATAGTAATTAATTTTTATTGGTAGTAGGGAACAAGCAAGAAAAATTATGGCTTTTGCTTAGTTCAAATGTAATATTTAAATGCAAAGAAACTATTCTAATTCGTCAAGCAAAAAAATGAAAAAATGTGGCATTTCAGGTTGATTATTCAGTTCCAATGCAGAGGCTAGAATATTGTTGAACTCAGTTAAGTAAATCGAGATTTTAAGATTCTTTTAAATTTTATTTTAATAAGCTACTCTGATAAAGACTGCTTCAATTGATTGCTATTAGTGCGCAATTTATTTCACTATCTGCTGTCATTATTTATTTAATTTAAGTATATTTTATCAATTTGTAAATCCCATGAATTTTTTTGCTAGACGGTTTACTGCGATATTTGATAGCAAGCATTGCATTGGACTCTCTCATATCTCTTTGTTAGAGAGGAACGCAAGACCACAGCTCAAACAATCACTGCAGAGCTCCTGCGTGAACATCTACAGAACCCATTTTCCACAAAAAACTCAACCGCATCGGGAACTGCACACGAGATCTGGATTCCACCATGGAAGAACCGCAATTAGGAAACCTCTGCTCTCAAAGACGCAAAGTGTTTCAAAGCATTTTGGCTTGGTGGCGTATGCAACTGAAGGAGTGGTCTGTCTCTCGAGCGGTGGACGAAAGGGCGTCGTCGTTTACCACCTTGTTTCCGACCACCGGCCACGTGCACCTCGTTTGGAGGCAGCCGAAATAGGCATTTAATCCAGACTGCTGCCTCCCCCCATCAACGGAACATGGCGGGGTTTCTGTCATGTTGATTCGTGCCTTATAATTTGGAGACAGCCAACCCAACAACAATAATCCCCACCCCTTCATCAAATTAAATGTTGTTTGTTGATTTTCAAGGTGTTTCCATTATTGCGTCTATCCTCTCTTTAACAGTTACAGTTTTCTGTCCTTTACCATACCTCAAATAAAATTCCCAATCGCTTTTCAGAAATAAATAAATAGATAAATATGCTTCTTTTCAATCGTGTCGTGAAGCACGCCTGAGGTTGACACGGAAAGTTGTTACCAGATTTACCGGATATGAATGACAAATTCACGTCGAAATGAAGTACACACCCTATGCTTCTCACCAAGCACTCACGTGAGTAGCACAAATGTGAAGACGACGTGTGTGCGTTTGTCTGTGTCTGTGTATGAATGCAACCCCATTTCTTATTGTTAAGTACTAAGTCGCATTCAAGTTCACCATGTCACGTAAAATATGCTCGATCCGGAGCAAAGTGTGCCTCTACTTAATTTAATATCTAAAAGCTTTAATTACGGTAGTTTTTCAAGGTCGAAATAATGAAATATGGGATTGCACTGAAAGTGGCTTGTATTTGTCACTCTTGTTTTTTAAATACATTCCTTGTCTGATTTCGGAAACTGTTTGTCTCAAAATCCTGGAAAAAAAACAAGACTTCACAGAGGGTATTTGTTAGAATTTTAACAGTACAAAGAGGAAATAATAAATAATCACGAAAATAACTAAATTTAGTTAAAACCAAAATAAATAAAATTTAGCCCTAATTTTAAATAATAACTAAGCATTATAATTTGAAATTAAATTAAGCCCAAACGCCTCGTATTTATTACAACAAGAAAGCCACTTTAAAGTTTTTAATGCACAAAATTGGTAGTTAAATACCGAATTCGAGTAAATCGACTTCAATTGAACAAAATGAATGAAAAATATATCTGAAATTCCTCGATTACTAAAGAAATAATTATTTTCTGAAACAGTTGAGGCAATAAATAACCTATACTCGAGGAGAGACCTATAACAAAATCAAAAATCCTTTTAATATCACCAAAACACAAATCAAAATTCTATTGTGACATTTTAGAAGTAAAAAGGTGCAGCAAGCATTAATAGAACTCAGTCACTCTAACCACGCACCCTTTCTCAGCAACCCACCGATGAGCCCTAAGCACTAAGCTGGAGCTATAGGCCTAACCCAAAGCAATCTTCTGCATAGTTAATTCGCTTAAGATAAACTGAAAAGTGTACTTTTGTCAAAAATGCCAACAAAACTTCCAAGATTGTGCAACTTTTGCCTGCAAATTTGATATGGAGTGTTCCCTCACAGCGTACGCCTTAAATTTTCTCGGTTTCGGCACAAATTTTAAAGAATCAAGGCAGAAAAGTTGTTTAAAGCAACTTTAATTACTATTATTATTCATTATGCAGATAAATAAAGCGAGGTAAAAGCTGGATGAAGGTCTCTTGTTTAATTAACCCAGAAGAAGGAAAAGGCTACCTCTATTTGAAAGATACACACGTTGTCACCGCATCATCATCGTCATCGTCACACACACACACACAGACCGAGGGAAGAGGGATTGGGAAAGAACATAGGCCATTACGCAAATCGAATTTCGGCGGGGATAAAATTTTTGTCCTTGGGGATGGGGTAGATAATCCCCTCCGTTCTCTCTGTTTGCACCAACCAATAGAAGCATAAGAACGTTAACAAGGACTCAGAATCTCGGTGAGGCGGGCTTCAGCATACAAAAGGGCACCTTCAGAGAAGCCGGAGTGCAATGCGCCAGTCGTTTCTTGCCCGAATAGTTCAGGACGAACCTAAAAAAGACGTATCAATTAAGAGGAGGGGGTGGGGGAGGGTGGGTTGATTTAATTAACCCCTGACAGGAAAGGACACGTCTACTTTATTTCAGCCCCATCGGGGTCACTGCAACTGCATTTGAGGTCACCCTTCGCACCTGTAGGATCGGAAACTACACGGTGACTGTCCATCGATATCCTTGATGCCCAGGGAGTTAGCGACTTCTGCGACAATGAATGCTCTGCCGCAGCGCGACATCAGGCTGGCTCGCGACTCCATGGCGATCGCGGCGATGACCTTCCCCGTCAGCTCCGGTGACTCCGCTGCAATAACAAACAACGGGCACGTGAATCATGCACACACACACACACACACGCACAAGCGGTGATCATAGAGACGGGATGGAGGGACATTTACTCATGTCATTGAGGTCCAGGGAGAAGGAGTCGGGGTGCTCCTTCGTAGTCTTGACGAGGGTTTCGGTGCGGACCACTCCAGGCAAGATAGACATGACGGAGACGTTTTTCTTCGCTTCTTTTAGCTCGGTCGCCATATCAGCTGTCATTCGATCCATCGCAGACTTGCCTAGAAGCAGAAAAATTATTCTAATAGGGTGGGAATAACACAGCCCCAGGCTGTGCTCTAGACTTCCGACGATTAGGGGGACTCAAAATTATTGATTTCTGCTCAAAGTTTGGAAAATCAATTTCGAATTTTTTTATACTTTTCAAATGGCCACGATCCCACAGCTTGAATTCCTTAGGGAATATTAAATTAAATGACATCCATCTCCGACTAACCGACGCCGTATGGAACGCCAAAGAGGTATCTGAGACCGCCAATTGACGAGATGTTGAAGATCAAACCCGGACGAACGGGCTCTGATTTCTTCGAGGTGGTGTTAACCGAGTCCTCCTCATTCAGCTCATTCCGGCAGTCCAGCATCATTCGACAGCCCAGAACGGAGCAGATGTAGTGGTTTCGGAGACCCACTCCATTAACTGAGTCCCAGAATGTGGCGGGAGACTCGTCGGGTTTTAGATCCCAAAACTTCGATTTCTCGACAGTGGCCGATATCAGGGCGTCGGCACCGCCGTAGACGTTGTTTACCAGGATATCCAGACGACCCTTCTGCTCGCGTCGAATGCGATCGAAAAGACTGGCCACTTGTGAATCATCCGAGTGATCAACAGCTACCGGAATCGCAACCTTGAAAGATACATTAATTATAATACACATTTATACTAAAATAATAAAGTTCATATTTACTTACACCTCCGCGGGCACTGATTTCTGCAGCAGTATCTTCTAAGCTACCACCTATAGCTGCATCGGATTTGGGCTTAACAGTTCGAGCAGTAATATACACGGTTGCACCAGCTTCACCCAAACCAATGGCAACTCCGCGTCCAATGCCTCTACTGGCACCAGTGACTAAGCAAATGACACCCTTCAAATTTTTCACAGATTTTGACATCTTACGCTAATTGCTGTATGCCAAGGAAAAAAACAAGTACTCCAAAACAGTGCAAGTGAATTTATCTACGTCATGAAGGTACTCATACGACCTTAAGAATTGATACGGTGAAACAAACATGTGTCAGTGCTAGAACTTTTACTCTTTATTTAAAAATTTGAAAAACTGCAATTAAAATCAATTTTTTGAATGTTTTAGCGACAAGTTTAAGAGCTTTTTTAAATGAAAACAAAGCGCTCCTAAATTAGTAGCATCGCATTTTCACGTAAGCCTTTCTGAACTTGTTATAAATGGAAATGCCAACTTAAAGCTCTTCTCACATTAGTCTTGAAAAACAAACTTTGAGACATCAAAACTCGTTTTCCGTAATATTTCAACATCCTAAATTATGTGTGCCAATTAATTCCCTGAAATGATCATTCCGAGTCTTTTCGTAAGATCATTACCTTTTCATGTGCAATGTAGCCACATTTCCGTTCAGTTGACATAAAGAATGGTAAACTGTTCAATTGTATCACAGTAAATATCGTTGCTCTTTTCTGCTTCGCCTTAGAATGGATTGCTTTTAAGTTGATACTCTGCATAATAGCTTAGGGCTCCGCTGATGCCGAGTTCTGATCTCATCTTGTCAAGAAGACCAATTTCTAAAACCAAGAATGGTGAAAAATATCCTACGAAAACAGAAAATTATTTGATCCAAATAATAACTAATACAATATCAACAATGCATCCGACAGTGGATGGGTAGATTGAACTTTTCGTCACTGTAGGAATTCGGAGGATTACGAAGTTAAAGAAATAGAGAAATTATACGAATTAATAGATTAAGTTAGGCTTTCCGTTTATTAACTTCTGCAAAACAATAAAGCAATTATGTTAAATTGACAGTGGGGATGAGGAGGGCAGGGAAAGACTACAGATAATGCTCTTAGTCGTGTGGGAGAGATTCATACAGTAGGAGAATTTCGGCCACTTGCTGAAAGTATCGTTCCACTCTGCTGTCGTGACTGTTAATTTTGTGAATTGCTTTTGAGTGTCAAAATTAGGGTAATCGCAGATTACGTGTCGTTTAATTTCGCTTGAGGTTTTTCTGGATTAAATAAATGAAAATAATAAATAGGTTTTCCCTTATCACCATCAGAGACAACGTTAAGTTTAGCGTAATTGGTAGTTGCTTTATCGAGGACTAAGCAAATCTGGAATTTCCACAAACGGGACTACTTCTTGAAGAAATAATTACTTCTAACTGGTGTTACTTTACTGTTATTGCCAACACGCTAAAACAACGACAAGATGTTAAATTCACTGATAGGTTAAATTCACTGGTGGCTAGAAGAGACGGTGGACGCTTCTAAACTGCTACATCTCCAAAAAAATACATTAATAATTCCCTGATTACCTTAAACTCTACCTTATTCATTTTTCGATATTATCTGTATAAGAAGTACAGTTGTTTAATTCGTTACTATGACGCCTTGCACTGAGTTAAATAAACTTGGAGTTACCACGCGCCCCGTCTCTCTCTCTCTCTTATGGTCGTTATCAAACTCTAGATAGCATAGCACCTTCGTATTCTACACTAAAAACATTTGTGGTCTATGAGAGCAGAGGTTTCCTGATTGCGTCTCATCCACGGTGGGACCCATATTTATGAAGTCTTATCTGGAACAGTTCATGTGGATACTGGGTTCTGTTCTGGGTGTTCATTGAGGAGCTCTGCAGTGAACACCATGGAGCCGTGGTCTTGCGATCCTCTCTAGCAATTCCATTTAGAGTCCCACGATCACTCTTAGGAAACAACTGCGACTTTCGTCCAGATGGGTCTGTGTTGCATTGCTGAGGACGTCTTGTTTTCCTTCTCTGCTTCAAAGGCGGTGGCAGTCATTACTTTTGATACAGCGCCACCTCATGAAACGCCGTCTAGCATTCTTGTCTATTTCTTCTAACCTGGTATAGCAGAACAAGCAATCTTTGCCCTACCTACCCACCTACCTGGCAATAGATTCTCGTACAGTTGTGGAAGTCATAGGTGCGATTCCCACCGACAAAAGCGTCACTGTTTGCTGAAATTAACCCCCGAATACCAGCAACCTGCAACCGCTGGTGCAACATTGTCACCACTACAGGAATTTGTTATTCGAAAGCGCATTGCACCTGGATCCATCGTTAGGATGCAAAAAGGATCCACACATCAGCACATCGTCCAACGCCATGTAATAGCCTCTCTGATGCGATGGCCAAACCCAAAAAATTGGCATGACAATTTACGAACGTGCAGTATTAAAAAACCTCAACTGATTTACAGTTCTTCACCACGTCTCTCAGGACAAGTCATCGCTCCTATCCCTCTGAAACCTGTAGAGTCATTCATTAACATATTCGACAGGATCTCATTGTTCTTGCACGACGATCCGCCACCAGTGGCTCCTCGATCTCCGAAGGTCTCGAAATACGTCGACCCGAGGGTTTAAACTCTACCCCACTTCTTCGTGAGGCATGATGCGCTTAAAAGCCCTCTTCGTCCCCCTTACAACGCTTCATACAGGTTTTTAAATGCACCGACAAGACATTCACGGTCGACCGAGACGGTAAAGAGTACGTAGTCAGCATCGAGCGCTTGAAACCAGCACACCCACCCCCAGTGATTACCTGATGCAAATTTCTTAGCCATACAAATACCATCGGCTATGCAGACAACAACGGTCACACAGCATCCAAAATCCACTCTAAGTAGGCCCACTAATGACGGCAAACGACCCCGTACCCTTACCGAATCGGGTCGCGGAGTCTACTCTCCTGACTGA